>JAQGBI010000585.1:0-14589 GCA_034698325.1 Sminthurinus elegans | reverse complement strand
GTGTAACTTTAATTGGGATTCAATATTTTAATGACAACTTTAGTTGCAACTAGCGACTTAATAATTTTATTGAATCCGCCCCCCGGTTTTTGATATTATACATGTAACTTTTGGTTTTTGATACATATGATAAATAATGCAACACTTACTACGTACTAAACATTTATGCTATTCATTCTAAGTATACATACAAATTTAAGCTCTACTTGCATTTTTATTAACAACCACTATTTTTTTTTGTGCCTATATTTGTCTTTACAACTGAAGTGTACAAAATTTTGTGTAGTAATAGGTCGAGGGATAGGTGCACCTGATTTCCAGATTAAACTGAATATTGCTGAATAACTTCAGATTATATAGAATATATATACTTAGATGTGCAACACAACACACAACTTTTTTTTTTTCATGTAAAGGTGATAGCAAATGAAGCAAGGGATATGTATATAGTAATATAAAAGTAGCTATATACAGAATCAATAATCATACAATAATGTCATTATTACTACATACATTTGTACATACATGCATCTTTTTAAACTACGACTAAATATTATTATAAAACAAAGAGCAACTAAGGAATAATACATAAGTATGTGTAACACCTATGATGAGATGAGAATTGAGCTATACCCTTGTGCACAGGGTACATAATTTGTATGCTTTTTCCTCTCTCTCTCTCTCTCTCTCTCCCTCTTGTTCATCGTTATATGTACTTGTCATTTTTCCTCCGACTTATCTTGTTTCATACAACAATTAAAAATCAATACATGAATTTAATGGATTGTAAATACTAGATGCAAAAGAATAGATAAAAAAAAGTAATGTATCTTGTACCATAATATTATAGCATAATATAAAATTGAAGTATATACATATATTTAAAAAGATAAAATAATTTTAATTTTTTTAGTGGATATATCATTCGTCGTGAAAATTCAAGTACACCTAATATTATAATATGCATTTAACTTAGTAACTTGGTATAAATCAAAAAATTGAAAGTATTTTTTATATCTCTTATACAACAAAAAATTTGTCCTTCTTCTTGTCTATGTATAATATATATATATATATATATATATATACTTCTCCTGCATCCTTTAAGAAAGTAAATGTGCGTAAAATTGCATTACATCATACTTAACATCGGTAACATACTATAAAATACACGACTGAGAATGTTTTCTTTTCAAAATCAACGTAATGACCATCATTTTGTTTACGGCAGAACTATTATTACTTTTTTTTATGCATACATATTATATAGTTCATATAGCCTAAAGGAAGAGGCAAAATATTAAATCATCAATACGTAATAATACTAAAATATATAATAATAATAAGCATATACTTGATTCTATTGAGAAGGAGTACGTACTATTGTCAAGTGATTGACTTAATTTTTTTTCCCTTTGATAATGGCTACAGTTGGTGCGCAATAATAATAATAATAGTTTTTTTCTTTTGTGTACTCCTTTATCAATATACATAGTGATAGAACCCTGCTCCCTGTTACCATCATCATCATCATCATTGCTAACCAGAATATCAGAGTATCAGTTCCAGATTCAAGTCAAGTCCCAATATTTCCTACTAGCCCATAATATACAAATAACCCTAGTGTCAAGAAGAAAAAGTTCTCTGCAAATAGATAAGATATAAGAAAAAGTGGAGAGTAGAGACACAGACTAGTTCATCTAATACTTAATACACAAAAACTTGAAGAAGAAGAAGAAGCAGACTAACAAGTATAATAAAACTGCATTGAAGGACAAAATTTTTTGATTTTTATATATATATTATTATTATACCACAAGTAAAATCATAACATCTATCATCAATAGTAAAACCAAAAGTCAATACTTTTTATCCTCCACCTCCTCACTATATTATTATAATTATTATTATTATCATCATCATCATCATCATCCTTTTCTCCGTCGACGTCACCTGCTGGAAGAACCCTTAGCAACAACCATAAAGTTATTTGTAGGAAAAGAGGAGTAAATAGTGATATAATATAGGAAGGACGAAAATCATACGGAGAAGA
The DNA here is from genome assembly GCA_034698325.1 of Sminthurinus elegans. Lineage (NCBI taxonomy): Eukaryota > Metazoa > Arthropoda > Collembola > Symphypleona > Katiannidae > Sminthurinus > Sminthurinus elegans. Next base: position 12,536 of record JAQGBI010000585.1, on the reverse strand, counting down.
AGAAGGAGGAGGAGGAAGGGAACTGCAAAGTTGAAAGAGGAAAAGGACGAAGAACAAGAAGGATCCTAGACGACTAGATCAACAAGTGTGGGAGGAAGAAATTTCAGTGCACTACACACATTTACACCACCCGAGTTAAAAAACAGAGTTGTTCATAATTTCCATTCCAATCAAGAGTGTATAAGGAATCAAAGTGTATATATATTATATATATATATATCTGCTCAAAATTTTAAGAGTACAGCGTCGTCAAGTTCAGAAGTGGATCAAGCAGAGATTACCCGATCAAGGTACCACGAAAATAATATAACCATAATGTACATAATCATTGAAATATTACAAAATTATAAGCATAAAAGATGATGTACTACTAGCTTGATGTTTGATGATATTTTAGCTTTTTATGTATAAATCATATCACACACTATACACATTATAAAATCTTACAGCTTCTTACTTAAAAAAAATATGTACAGATATTCTACTTCTGCGACTACTGTGTACTGTGTGTAATACAAGTCCAAAGTAAGTATAATACTGTACATAGTTCCTATATTTTGTACCTTATCACTTCTATCATCACACATAGTACCGAAAATGCATGAGTAATTCAGATGCAACAGCAGGGTTGTTCTTTCTTCTTCTTTTTTTTCTCTCTCTCTGTCCTTCTGCATTTTCCTTCTCTCCCCTTTTTTACGTATCACATTTATATTATGTATATATATATATACACACGCAAAATACATCATAATATTGTATGGAATATGGATAGTAGATATATTGTTATGATTTATATTATATTATGGTTGCAACTTGCAATGTACAAGGCAACTCTGTAACATAAAACATAATAATATAATGATAACAAATAATAATACTCCACATGTGTATACTGTATACCACATATTATAAACATGTACTTTGTACTATATTCAATAATATTGAACCTCTCTCAACTTTTTTCCGTACTTTTACTGATAATTTTCTACATACGGATATGTGTATGTGTATATGTACAATCTATACAATAAAGCTTAAATGTTAAATCCTGAAATAGTCTCACTGCACGTAGACATAAAAAAAAAGAAAGAAAGAAAGAAAAGAAACACACACTCACGCGTTACACACATGGCTGTACGTTGTATTATATGACATGCATCATGCATACTCTCCCTACTTCAGTAAAAACTAAATTGTATTAAGTCAATCATGGTTTCTAGGCTCTAGGAATTGGTAGGTAAGCAGAATACCTGTCTGTATTTTCCCTCGGATGTAGAAATGTAGGGAGTAGGAATGAGGAAAACTCATAAAACAATAAGCATTAGGGTAGGGTAAGAGCAAGCTCTGAGAGGTATACATAGTCATCAACTTACAGCTAGCCTAACCAGAAGGCTTCTTTAGTTCAAACATTGTCTCTCTATTATTTATACTTATATATGTTCTCTGTATGTATATTATAGTTTATATAGTCATCTAAAACTTTGTATATGCATATTATCCATGTGTGTGTATGTTTATGGCTGACTACATATATCTAGTATCTATAATCTGTACTTATGTATACGTAAGGGTAGATTTTCCATTTTAAAACATAATATATAGGCACAAAGTAGATTATATTGCACGTATGTATGTATATATGTATACATATATCTATATATTTTGTACCCTTCATGCCTTATATATATACATAATATTCCCTCCACCAACACAACCAACCACTTTATAGCTAAAATGTGAAGGAAGGAGAGAGCCTACAGGGATACATTTTGCTTCAGGCTCAAAAATGCTAAGGTTTGAAAATGAAACCCTTCAACAACATCCCACATTCGTTTTTAACTCACATTCGTCGCAGTTCTTTTCCACAATGTTCAACCACTACCACGACTACTACTACTACTATAAAATATTATTATTATTATCATTTCTGTATACTTTATATTTAGGGAGTTTTGGTTTGCAAAACGCACACACACATACAAAGTTTCCTGGACACTCATGACTCACTTCATTTCCCTATATTTGTTGTCCTGTTTCTCTATCTACATTCTATGTATATTATAACATTTCTCCATCCCTCTCTATGTGTTTCTCCCACCATGGTTTATTATTATAAAACATTTAACGGCTCTTTATAATTCTTTTATCTGTCACTCAGTTAGTCAGCCAATCTGGATGTATATATACACAAAAAGGAATCGCCAAATATTTCAATCATAAACATGATTCGTTTTGTAGGAAACCTAACCCTTTGTACTTTGTAGCATGTACAAACATAGTACACACACAAAGATTAATAAATTATACAGTTCCAAGTGGAAATCATATTCTTATACATATTTTTATATTGTCCTTTCTACAGTATAACAGTAACTATATATTTATAATCAAGAAGTTACAGTGACAATTAAGTAGTGAATTCGTGAAAAGGGTAACCTGGCTTGTATTGCGTACATATATGTGTGTACACATACATATAAAAATATTATTTCAGAGTTTTCTATAGTAAAATATAATTTTTATCCTAGTGAATAAAAACATTATAAAACGTACAAGACACAACCTCAAACTCTAAGCAAGTTTTTGTGTGTACAGTCTCTTACGCACATTGTTTTTTTTTTCAATGATTACATACGGTTTTCAATAATAACCGATTAAATGGTAAGCATCCATTATAATAGTAATTAATAATACGTACAGCGTACACCTTAATAATATAATAAAACTTGAAAGGTTTTTACTGTATACATGAAAATGAAAGACTATTTCTTCCATCTCAGAAAGTAAATGTCAAATCAAATGAAAGATATATAACGACTTTGTTTCTACTTTCTACTGACTTTTGAATATTCTAATTTTTTTATATTTCTAAACCGTATGTGTAACATTTAGTAAATGTGTAGTATAGGTATAACTTTTCTCCTTAAGTTGTAAAAAAAAAATACAAAATAAGTTTTACCCCGTAGTTTGGACACACAAAAATTACACAATATCAATAAGTATTATACAGCTCATTCATTATGAGGATAAAAATAGTACATGTTTTTTTTGTAGGACAATTTTCTACCTAAAATGTTGTCAATATAATATACGTTCAATCAAGTGCAATAATATATATATATATATATATATATACGTTTTTTTTTTTTTGGTAATTATAGGGGAGTCCAGATGAAACGATACAAATATCTCCAACTTCTGGTCTAAATTCGCTCAAAGATACATCATCATCATCATCGTCTATCATGGCCAATGCAATCAATACGCTTTTATCTCTGAGGGATGCAGTTCGGATACAAGGACCCTCAACTACATCAAATATTACTACTGCCATAAATTTAGGATTACTAAGTAATTCAGCTCTACTAAATGACCGAAATTATGCAAGTCCTCCTATTTCAACCGGAAATGATAGTAGAAATTCAACACCAACTCGTCACTACCATCATCTTGAAAACACAAATACTCATCGATCACCAAAAATAAGTCCACAGAGTATAGCAAGTAATAGTCCATCCTCATCAACAACCAGAAATAATGGAACTAATAATATCAACAACAGCAATCATAATAATAGTCTAAATTGGTCAACCCTGACGAATGGTCATCTTTTAAATAGTAGTAATATTAATAGTAATACAAGTGAAAATGATTTGTTGAGTCCATCTGAAATCCTTGTTGATGAACTTAGTTATTTATATCCTCAAGAAGATTTTACATTGTTAAGGAAAGCTTGTTTGAAAAATGAAATTACTTTAATGAAAATATCTTCAAGATACCATTATGGCAATAATGGATATTCAACTAGTTTGACTCCATCTTCACCATCTTCAAATAATAATAATAATAATCATATTTCTAGTAATGGTGGTGGGGGTGGTAGTAGTAGTAGTTTAAAAGACGATTATATGACACAACAAACTCTACAATTGATAAAACAACAAAATGAATATGTACAAATGCTTCAACAGTCTGGAGTTAATCTACCTGTATTTCCCGGTGACATGACTATGGGTACCTCATTAAATTTATCAACTGATCATTCCAACTCTAAATTTCCAGCATGGTTCCATCCATTGGCACATGCAGCCGCAGCAGCTGGTATTTTACCAACACCAACAAATACAGCCCAAAATTTAACTCATAATCACGGAAAGAATATTAATGGTGGTAGTAGTAATATTAATAGTGGTAATGGTGGAAGTAGTAGTCGAAAGAAAAATTCAATAACCACAGATTCTCACATGTTCCTTTCTCCAAAGATACCTACCATTAACTCAAATAAACCGAAGACTGTTGCTGCTGCACTTGCAGCAACTAGACCATCATCAAATTTAATGATGGGAACAAATGGTGTTGGGATGGGCAATGGAAAATCATCATCAAATATTAATAGTAATAATAATAATAATAATAGTAGTAGTAGTAACAATAATGGAAATAATAAAAGACTATCTGGATCAAGAAAACGTTCTCAACGTTCTAAAACAAGTACAATCACAAGACCACCACCACCAATTATTATGGATGATGATGATATTGATCCAACATCAATGTTAGAAGTCACAACAAGTTTACCAAATGACAATTATTGTATGGATCTCACAACTGAAAGATCATCATCATCATCATCTATTCTCAAAGGAATTGACTCTCATCATCAGTTAAGTTTAAATTCACCACCTTTATCTTCTTCATTCTCATCATTATCTAATAATAATAATAATAATACTGAACATCTTAATATCAATGGAAAATCAAATGGACATAATTTACTCAGTGCTGCTTCTCTCTCTTTGGAAAATTATTTACGTAATGTGTTACCCAACAACAACAATAATAATAATAATAATATGAAAAACAACAACAACTATACCAAGTCACCCTCTCCAACATCTTCTACAGAGTCTAATCCAACAACAACATCATCAACAGTAGAAACCATTTCTGAATCAGATAGAAAGAAACAACAAGTTTTAGAAGCTTTTAATTTTGATCCAGAAGTTGCTGGAGATGCTAGAGGATTAGCTCGAAAATTTGGTCTAAATATACGTGTTGTTTTAAAATGGTTACGAGAAGGACCTTCAAAATCTTTACCAGCTTTATTAACCAAACCACCACCGAATGGTGGACTCAATTTAATTATGGACAATCCAATGTTTTCAACAATGGGAGATGGAATGACTCTCGAAAATGGAATAGGAAGTGGCAAGTTGGGTTCAGCTACAAGTGCCAATAATAATAATAATAATAATCAAAAGAAACTTTTACCGAATAAACGGAAAAATACAAAACCGAATCAAATCTGTGATTTTCAAAATGATGACCTAACTGATGACACTGAATCTTCACCCCTTGATATGGTAGTTCCTATCAAAAAACGACGTGTTTCAAATTCTAATAACAATAATAATACACCATAAAACTTGGAGGGAGAAAAAAGAGAGGTAGAGAGAGAGAGAACATGTTTTCTTTTATAGGTAGGTATAAAATACATTAAACGTTATAATATATTATTATATTTTATATTATACATTTTTATTAAATTATAGTATATTATAATTTATAATTTATACTAACCTACTAGAGCTTTTTGACTTTATTATGGTCGTGATTACACTATTTACTACATTTTCAATATGAAACTCTTTTATATATTTTTTTTAAACCGTGTTTTTATATATGCAATGTAAAAGTATACATTATACATATTAGGGGAAATGTTTCTTTTTTTCGTCCTACAATCAAAAATGTATAGCCTAACGTGCGTGTATGTAATATCAAGTATAGCTCAATTATACTATTTTATACATTTATTTATTTATTTTATTTTTATTTATTTTTTGAAATAGAAACGCTTACAAAACAGGGTAAATTCCTGGATTGAACAGAAACAAAATAAAGCACCTTATTCTATGTGGACTGAACAGTAAACTTTTGAGACTGATGAAAAAAAAAACCTATGTAAAATTGAAGTGCATAGAAGAGATAGAAGTACCTATTTAAAATATGTACGTAGTAAGACGTTGTATAATAATATTATTATTATTATTATCCTATACATAATATTTTGATGGTATAATATTATCATGGATCAAAACTCCAATAATTTTACCTATAAATTATGAAACTATTATACATTATAATACCATAATATGATGTTCTTACTATATATATTTTACTCGTACACATAAATTTGCAAGAGAAAAAGTACTGATTACTGCTTCGCTCATATACAAAACATGTTGTTCAACGTACTGATTTTATATTTTTTAGTATAAAAAATTACCCTATTAGATAATTACAATAGTATATATATAATATTATTTATAGTACATAATATATATATTAATATTATGTCATACTTATAGTTAGTTAAAGATATATATTTATTTTAAAATATTATTGGGCAATATGTGTATATATAGATATGTTTTACATGTTATAGGCATAAGTATTTATATACATTTGAAGTGTAAAAACAAGCTTATTGTTTTATGATATAAGTACTTCCTATATGCCTTTGTTTTTTGTTCCTTTTTTGTACAGATACTATATTCTACATGTTGTACTTTCTTCTCTTTTTTTTTGGCTTTTTTTAGAGTATAAAACTCAAATATGCATAGACGTGTAAAGCTTATCAATAATAATAATAATAGAATATTTATTATTACTCAATACTTATTCAAATGCCATGTATAAAATATATGCGTATAGGAACAAAATATAAGTCAAAAGTAAAAAAAAAATAGACTGTTATAAAAATATACGTTGCTTAGAAAACTTGAACCACTTTTTATCTTTTCCCGTTTTGATATGTTGTTTTTTTACATAATGCATTTAAAAATTATGTAATATGAACAATGAACGTATATAAGAGTGGTTGGATGTTTTCTTAACGATTTGATAAAAATGTATAGCTAATATATATATGATAATATATAGAAAATTATAGTTATTAATGTGTTACGATAATAATAATAATAATAATATATTCAATATTATATTAGAATTAAGAATGTTATGAAACAAATTCATTCCTAACTAATCACCTGAAAAGACTTTTTGAAAATGACTACCTCGAGTATAAAAAAACGTATCAATTTTTTTGTACATGATATAAATAAATATATATAAGTATCAAATATATATATAATAACCTGTATAGTTTAACATGTGTATTGCACAAGGATAATCATCGCTAGTACTGATTAAATATATTACAAGATGTTGTGGTACTCTAATGATGGTTAGATTATTATACACTGTAATATATATATAGACTGCTATGAAACAAAATTATAATCATCTCAGGAATCCTCTTTCATAATATATATATAAAATGTATTACTGTATCTTGCGATGCACATACTACATATATTTACTAATTATTACATTGTTATTACTCTGTTACTATAATAATATACACACACAACTTTTATCTCATGTTATTCGTGAATAATAGATAGATAGATATATTACACATGCATGAGTACAATACACACACACGTGTTGTGCACTAAAGAAAATAGCAATAAAAAATATTGATAATATAATTGTAAAAGTTCAGTCTATATTATAAAATTTAAAAGCACAAGCCTTAATTATACACAAAGAAACACAAATGCCTTAAAAACTACAAACATATGAAACCTGCAATATAACAATAATTATTATTAAACCATAATATTGTTTAAAACAAGATATATATATATATATATATAAAATTTGTTTCCAAACTGATCAACTATTGTACAATGTGTTCAATTCCTGTATCGTTTATTGTATGTTTTGTTACTTAATCTTGTAATTTCCAATCAAAGTTGTAGCGTATGTTATGTTTTGATGTTTCCATATTACATTGAAAACTTGTTATTAAAATATTGGCATATTTCGTATTTAAAAAAATGTTAACGAAAAATGAAAAATCTTTCTGGGGAATTGTCATTTTCATTCGCTATTGTATAATATGTTGGAATAATATAAAACGAAGGTATGATATTTCTTTCCTCTGTAATAACTTTTATATGATGTAATATTTATGTTTCAGAAGAAGAACTTTTCTTTTACACACATTATTCTTTTACATAAGTACCTTTAGGTGTAAGTTTCACTAAAAAATAATAATAATAAAAACTGCTACTGTTTTTTACTCCCAGTTTGATATAAAATACACATGAACCTAGTTTCAAACTATAAACCATGAAAAGAAAATAACAATAAAAGTATAATAAGTTTTGTGTATTGTGTATACAAAAAGTAATATTGATGAATTTATAATGAGCATTTATTTTAACATTTTGCATTCATACTGGGTTCTGGTTTTCATATAGCGCAAATCCCAACTACACACATTACATTTTTTCGATTAATGGATTAATTGTCAATCGTAATCCGGTTGAAAAACTAAAACGCCCGATTAATTGTAATTGTAACAAATATAAATCACTAAGTAATAATGATGCTTCTGATTCTTTCTATAGTTAATAATCCACTAACCTTTGATTAGTTCACTGATGAGTTGGTCGTTGTCTTCTATAAATTTTTCACCGTTTGCCGACTTTTTAGAATGAGCAATTACATCACTGATGATTTACTTAATGGGGGGTTATAAAATTCAGCCACGAGCCATGTGGAAACAAGACTTGTCTGAAATAAATAATTGACGTTATTAAACTTTTTGACCAACAATTAGTGAGAAGCAGCTGAAGGAATAAAAAAAAATTTGATTTTATATTCTAACAAAACACATTTAAATATTATGGTTAACAGACTTTTATGAAGTACTTTAAAACTTTTTCCAAAAATTATATTCGCCAAACACCAGCCTTTGAATTTCCAACGCACTGCATAGATATCACATGTACTCTTCACATACTACATGTGATAAAACTTGAGACAAAAACTTGAACACATTTTTTCCGATGCAACACAGGGAACTGAATTAGAGATGACGTTTAATTTCTTAAATAATGTACATTAATTTTACATGTATGTTGTTATTTTACTGTTCCATTTTATTCAATTCATTGATTCTACTAAAATACATATACTTACATAGTGTAATATAATATATATTATATAGAGCGCCGATATTGAGTGTATACATTATGCACGGAGATAACAACAGTGAAACATTTTTTTTTTACTTTACTTTTATGGAATCCGATTTGGATATGAGCCAAAAAATAAAAGAAGACTTTTAAATAGTTTTATATTATACATATTTGTAGCTATATTATCCATCATCAATTTTTTTTGATGACATTGTTGTACACATAACGAATAACAAAGCAACTTTGACTATAAAATACATGCATGCATGCATACAATTTGTCCATTTCTACACATTTACAGGTATCCAAAATTCAAATGCAAACTATTACAAATTACAATTATTTTACCTAATTAATGATTAATATTGTTTTTGATTCAATAATTATTCACAATAATAGCCACATGTACATAAAACATAATAATAATATATTTATCATAATGTGGAGTGAGGATAAAATAACTAAATGCATAACGTATAGCAGTAAAATACTCGTACTGAACTCATAAAATTATACTACACCCACATAATGTTATCATATTATATTATAGACTACTGTAAAAATGTTACACGTACATATGTATATGTATTCATTTATATAATAAAATTCACGTTACATATCGTGCTCATTTTCGATAGAAAGACTCATATTAATGACGAGAAATGGGGTACATAATGTAATGTATACGTTATAACTTATAAGTTACAAGTAATTGCTTTTACATTGTATGTTCGTATAATATTGGTAATAAATACTAAGGAATGAAAGAAATTGACAATAAATGCTATTTTTCAACAACAATGTTAAAAAGAAAGTATACAAATGCATAATATATATAATATATTATGGTAGAATATTTTTCTTGCTTTATAAATTTATACGTACATATTTATACGTGCTTTTATACCTCTAGATACGCATCTAGCAATACGTGTTTTATATATTATGTAGCCTTACTATATTATTGTGTAAGTTTATATAGTATATAATATGTGTATATACATTCGCACTTGAATCCATTATTATTGTTATTAAATTACATATTATAATATTTTAACACTTAGAATCTTTGTCTAATCCCCATAATAAATATCATATGTGTCTTATGTATAGTTCATGTAATGAACTTCATTTTTTAGTGTAACAATAACCTTGTATCTATTGAACCGAATTCAAACTTATTTTTTACTTTCTCTTGAACCAGAAAAGGAAGCAAAACAGACAATATTAAATATGATAATTTGTTTCTATACGGACCATCGTACTCATCCTCAGCATCAACATATAATTATACATAAGTACTGTTTACTTTTGTAAAACCACCATGTATATATAATATAATATAAATGCATTATTTTTAATCTTGTATTATTAATAATAATTGCACAAATACAATAATAATAATAATTATTATTATTATATAATGATATTTTTCATACAATTTAATACGTTATGCTGGTGGAACTACTTGTGAGATGAACTGTTTCACATCTTCCATTTCACTGTCACATGAACTATGCCCAACTCCTTGATACGTCTTGAAAGAAAAATTTTTACTATGACTTTTCAATAGCTGGGATGTTGCCAAACCAAATGGATAACTATATAAATAAATACATATACACAAATCAATAGGATTTTGAAATTAGTAAAGTTAGCATATATTAGTCTTTTAACTTGTAACCATAAAATTTTGTAACAAATGAGTTTTGATTATAGACTTTTATCAAAAAAAAACACTTACAGTACAAGAGGATCAGATGAGCCATGACACTGAAGAATAGGAGTAGATTTATTTTTACCCCAACTAGAAAACTAGAATAATAACACATGTATTTATTCTTGATTATTTTTTTCATTGTTATAAATACCCTTTTTATTATTGTGAATAATTAAGTATAATATTATTATTTATAAAAAGAAAAATGGTATATTTGTAATCAAATTTGAGTCAAAATATTAAAAACAAGGCTCACAGTTTTGTAAAGTGGAAGCCATGATGATAATGCAATTATTCCTCCCAGCTCAATAGATCCCGACAAACCAGTATATAATGCTAAATTCAAAAATTATCAATATGCGAATATGTATGCATTTCCTTTTATCGTTGTGTCGAAATTCATACATGTATGCTTCTTCATTTCAAAATATTTACCTAATGCTCCTCCTTGGGAAAAACCACCAAGAACTATCCTCTTTGATGGAATTCCTGCTGAAATCTAAAAGAATAAATTGTTAAATGAACAATATTAAATGATGATTAAAAACATTGTCATGATTGTATTCAAGAATACATATATATATATATATATATAAAATAGAATTTAATCTCTTTGATCTTTAATAGTAATTATTATTACTATACTGTAGATAACATAATAATAAATAATGTAGATATAGTCTCACAATAATTTTATAATAAATACCTCTGATTGTATAATATTTGAAATGATTCCAGCTGCTGCTTTAATTCCACTTTCATCTTCAGGGTCTGAAGGGTCTAGAGACTTTAAATCAAACCAACTTGGCATTCGAAGACCCCCATTTAATGAAACTGGATTAGAATTAGCAGTAGGACATATTAATTTCGCATAAGGTGGTTTAATAGCTGCCAAAGAAGAAGCCCATCCTCTTCCCGTGTCTCCCAATCCTATAATATATTTACATAACAAAAAAAAACTGAAATGAGTGTGTATAAGAACAAGACGAGAAATACATAGGCTTTAAGACATGTTGTTACTTTAAATATTAATTATTATTATTATATTTTAATACTCACCATGTAGAAAAATAAGTGTCGCTGTATGATTGCCAGAAGCCGGAACCACAACCGGTGATGTGGATAATGACATTTTTTTTTTATTTAATTTTGTTTAGTTCTTGATTTCTATATTCGAACTATATAATATTATGTACAATGTTACGAATTGAAATAAAAAGTAAAAATATTTCTTGTAAACTTTCCAATGATGACAAAAGGAACAAGTAAAAATGATTAGGGAAGAGGGATGACTTGGACAGGTACTGAAGTGTCCTATAATTTTTGAATACATATACATACATGTCAATTATAAATACAAGCAGATAAACAAATACGGATATATATATTATACCATTTTTTTTGTACTTAAGTTTCGACATAACTATATACAATTATGTAAAATAGCATGAACATATAATATACAAAAAGTTATTATTAATTCATTTAAAAGAAAGTTCTATCTATAGCCTATATAGTTAAGTAATAAATATTGTGTGAAATAATAATTAAATTCATGTAAGAAAAAAGAAAAATAAGAAATTTTGCAAATATGTAATTTATAAATTATTAGTCAGACATCAAAAATTTGCAAACTTAACTTGAATATAATATATACAAGTACTACGCGATCGAAGATCGAAGAGAGCGGAGCGAGCCTAGCCCAGGTTACTCTTATGTGAAATCACTGCGTACAGGTTTCTCATAAGAGTCATACCAAT
>JAQGBI010000584.1:0-14606 GCA_034698325.1 Sminthurinus elegans | reverse complement strand
AGTCACCGGACTCCGACTCGTCTGCTCCGAATTGGACAAAAACTACAAATTACAAACCACTGAATATCTCAATGCAAATGGAGCTTCCATGTCGGATCAAGATTCACCCCGAGTCTTTTCAAATCGACAAGCCGTTGGGTTTTCCATGGCTCGCTGGACGGATTCCAAGAATCTTGTGTCATTCGGTGGACGAAGATTGAAATTTTACGGAGAGGACGAAAGCAAAAAATACCGGTTCAAATTCCCATGGAATGCAAATTCAACTCTTTTGGTGGATTTGGGGTGTCCGGAGGATTGGGCGGTTTGCGGGATGCACGCGAGAGAAAAGGGTGCGGAATACGCGGAGGATGAGCCGATTTTGACTCAACTCCGCTTCAAGTGCTGCTACTACTGCATCCCGCAAGAGAGGCGAGTCATTCTGGACGACTACACAAATCCCGGCTCAACCGACTACACTCGAACAATTCGACGGACCGTTGGAACTCAATTCGATAGTCGCAACTCCGTCGGTGGATCCAGAACCAACAGCAAAGACTGGAACGAAGAGGCCCAACAGAGCAATTCTAAAAACATCGGAATTTCTACAAGCGAAACAGAAGCAAGTACAAATAGCTCAAATATTGGAGAAAGTGGGTCAATAGGACGGACCACCGGAGGAGAATTGACCATTTCCGAGAGTATTCAAAAGGGCCGGAATTCTCAAGTCACGGAAGGAAGGACAAGAAGTGAAAGTGACAGCCGGTCCGTTGGAAAGAGCACAGCACAGACCGATAGCAAGCACCAGAGCAAAACCAAGGGAACCAGCTCAAGTACCACAGTTGATGCTAGTTTGGAAGTTGGCGCCAGTCTTGGGTTTAGTGGCTTTGGAGTTAGCGCGAGCTTGTCGGTGAATTCAAGAAATAGTGAAAGTCATACCGCTGGTGAACACGAGGAGGAAACAGTTGGTCAGAGCTCACAAACTGAGACCCGGAGCACTGAGGAAATTGTAAACACCTTCCAAATAGGAACAAACCAGGAAGTGTCAACAGGAACTTCAGAATCGGGCACAACAAACACGGGCAATTCGTCAACTACATCAGAAACTATCGGCAATACTCTGAGCCAGGAACGGACTCGTCAGGCTTCCATCCAAAGGGCCAAGGAAAGATCCATTCAAGAAGGAGCGCAGGTACACTTTCCATTTTGAACACTTTTCCCATTTTCATGCTGGAATTATAAAATCCTTAAACCAGAAAAGCTGGCGCTTTTTAAAAATCCCATGTTTTCAATCTTTTGAAGGCGCCTTTAGAATCCTGTGTCTTTTACTCTCACTTATAAAACTTGTTCTTGGAGTGCCATTTTAAAATTTAACTCTTGTGACTCGTTCATTTACGTTTTTCCAGGCCATGTTCACGCAAAGACGAGCTGGTAACCACGGCTGGGCGGTCAACTGGGATCAGACTGACACCTCCATGTGGCGCGAGGAGCGTGAAGACACTCAGACATTCACATGCGAAGCCATGCACCGGTGCAAAATTGAGCAAGTCTACGGAACATGCGGAACCCTTCAAATCCGAGCCCCCAAAATTGAAAAAAAAATCGAAGTACTCAAATATGGAATGTATGGAGGAAGTCCGGAGCCGGAAGTGGAGCCAGAAGACTCAAACAAGACAAAGGAGATCCAGTGGGACATCAAAATTCCGGGAGAAACGTGGGTCGTGGCCAAGGGCTTTTCTCACTGGGAGCCGAGCGGTCGCTGGGAAAATGTTCAAATTTGTCCACCTGAAACCATCGTCACAGGGCACAGTTTTAGAAATGTCCTGCGAATCGGACTCACGGGGATTATGCTGATTTGCAGTGGAAAGTATGGACCGGACGAGGGAGCAAAGGAACACAGGCGGGTCAACATCCTTCGGATAAGTTCTGAGGCTGGAGCGGGAAGAAATGGAACTCGAGGGCACTGGGGAGTAAACAAGAGAGGAACTCGCTCCACCTTTGCGGAAGGATACAGTTTCGCTCGGGGGGAAATGAATGGACGCCGCTCAGTGGGAAATCGGGAGATCATTTATCACAACATCCCACTCATGAACATTACTTCTTCCTTTGCTTATAATTCCAGTCGAGTGGTCACCAAATGCCCCCAGGATCACGCCATCTGTGGATTAACCGCGATGATGGACAAATCCGGAATCGGTAAGATAATCTTGATACTTTTTTGGACACCAGGTCTTTTATTGTTAATATTGGGTTTTGAATCCACATCAATTTCTTTAAGCACAATAACATTTGCATTTTTTCAAACACAGCCTGTTTCATTTTTCTTTCCAGGGATTTTGACTGCATTCGGATTCAAGTGTTGTCATCACTGCATCCCCGAAGAAAACTGGGTCACGGTCCATGACTACACCAACAGAGGAGCGTCAGAGGAGAGGAAGGAAGTCACCACAACCGTCGGCCTCACACGAAGCCACACGAACATGTCATCAAACTCTGTGAACTCTGGGAGCACAATTGATTCCGCGGGTCTCCACAAGGGATTTTCCGCCCGATTCGGGAAATCCAGCTCAACCGGATTTGACTGGGTCCACACTAAAACCGCCATCTGGAGCACCGAAACAAGCGTTCGGGAATTCTACGTGTGTGAGCCGTACAGCTTTTGTCAGTACCGGAGACTCGTGGGTCAATGCGGAAGTGTTCGCGTCCCCGTGGATAAATTTGAAAAGATTTCGAATCCACTTCCAGGTCATGGCCCAACTTCAACTCCAGGCTCCGTTGAAGCACTCAACTTGGAAACAACAACAATACCCCCAAGGCCCACAACAACCTCAGGATCTCCAGGGTATAGCCCACGAGAGCAGTGGGTTGATCAGAAACAATACAATTTAGAGGATGAGGACACTCCAGTTCAAGTGTTGAAAAACGGAGAAATTTGGATCGAGGCCCAAAACATTCAAATCCTACCTTCGGGCGAAAATACAAACACAAACTGGGGTAAAAGCGAATCCTGTCCTTTGGGCTCTTTCGTCACTGGTTACAAATTCAACAAGTTGGGTGGAGAGGACAACATCACAAAAGAGCTTCTCACCGGACTTGAGCTGGAGTGTTCTAGATGGGACGCCCAAGGAAACTTCCAAAAGGTCAAAATGATTCAAGGTGGTCAACGTTCAGGACGCCGGAGACAATCAGCTTCTTTATCTGATGCGGTCGAAGACCTAATTCAAACTGGACAACCAGCAGTCGGCTTCCATCTTTTCCTTTATGAGTGGTATGATGCTGAGGATGGGGAATTTCTTGGACAGGACACAACAGGGCACTCCCTGATGTTTGACCGCTGGTCAACTCCCGAGGAGCCCGATTTCGGCAACGATGAGATCAAAGTGTTCCCAGAGAAAATTGTGTGCCCTGAAGATTACGTCATTTGTGGGATGCGGATCAAAAAAGATGGCACAGGTAAATAATTAAATAATTGTTATTTCGTTAATTATTTAACCTGTTTAAAAACTGTACAAGTTGCCGAATTGAATTCCATTTGGTTTGACCTGTAAAATGAGGGTATTTTATGCACACGATTGGTTTTGTGGCAGGTGTTTTGACTGACGTCAAATTCCAATGCTGCTACCACTGCGAGCCCTCTGAAGAGGAGGAGGTACTGGACAACCAAGAAAATCCAACAGATGAGACCGTGAAACACCCAATCCCGCCCATCACAACCGGTGCTGTTGTGGAGGTGAAGAACCCTCTTGTAGAGGGCAGCACTCCCGACACCTTTACGCTCACCAGGGGATTTTCCGACTACCGCTACATCCGAGAAATGTTCTCTCACCGCCTCCCCCAAACTCCCGGTTCAAAGGAACCGGGACAACCAAAAGTGGACTGGAAATCCCAGTCAATGAGCCTGTGGACGAGGACGGCTCTAATTTCAAAGGCCAACCACTGTGTACCTCAGCACACTTGTGTGGTCCGTCAGGTCGTGGGCATCTGCGGTGAACTCCGAATTCCCACGTCCTCCACTCCAGCCGTGTACACTCTCATTGGGGCATAGGAGGAAGAGCAAGAGGAAGGGAATAATTGAAAGCAGGAAGCGGAATGCCAAACATGTAGAGTGTGGACTGGAGTGAATATTTTTAGTTTAATTAACCAGAATAATTTATTTTCCTTGACAGTTAATTCATGTAGCCATTTTGTTGGATTCTACATTCAATACCTTCCCATTTAGCATCGCACAATCCGCTATGTATTCTAATAATCTATAATCTATATTTATTCATTTGCTTCTTTTTATCTCGTGTCAATGATGACCCGGGATTTGAGATCATTTCTATTTCATGAGATCATTTTATGATCTGATTTTAATCCTGCTTATTAACAGTTTTACAGTTTTAAGTATAAAAGTATAAACTATTGTTTTCTTTCACAAGTTTTTGTCTGTAAATCTTGAGTCGCGCTTCCAAGCCTCAAGTCAAAAGTTCTGCTTCTTTCCAAAAACTAGGTTACATTTGTGAGCCATTAAAACTACTTTTGTTTCTTACTATAAATAAATGTTGCACACCAGAGCCGTGTGTATTCTAAGCCTCATAGAAACATAAAAATATTTAACCTTCAAAGTTTCTATTTTACGCACATAAATTTTCTCTGTTCTTTTACTTTCATTTCGGTTTGCAGGTTATTCCATATTTAAATTTTTTTGTAGTTCATCATGTGCATATTATTTTACATGTTGATTAAACCGTGATCAATCGACTTTTTAAGCATTTTGCATTAATTCACTCGGGCTCATTTGTTTTGCTCCATCGGATTTACAGTTCAAAAATTAGGCATTTATGTCGATTTTGAAGTGTGTCGTTTGGGACCGAAAGTTTGTTGTTACGGTCTTCGCACGATATTGCAGTATCAAATGTACATGTAAAGTAAAATCTGAGCCAGTGATGTCACACTGTGTCATAGATTTTAGGAGTGTCATACACCTGATTTTCCCAAGGAAACGTCCCTTTTTAGTAGATTCAACAGTGCGGTTGTGGTCATGCCGTCATAATGAATTTCCAGAACCATCAGAATTTGTATTATGAATAAAACTGTAATTTCTTTACAAACTTGTCATATTTTAAACACATGTTTAATTTTTGCATAAAAACTGGGATGAAAGATAAAGGTAAAAAATTCACAAGTTGCAGTTCGTATTCTAGAACACACGGAAACATGCTTCACGTTGTTTCATTGTCATGTTCCACTTGATCCCATTTTCTCTGCATGTAAAACGTAAAATGTAAAACGGCGAGGAGCTGTCGTTGTGTTGCGTCACTAGATTGACAAAGAACAAAGACAAGAACAACGTCAAAAAGAAATGTATGCCCTAAAGAAGGACGCAAATCCATTCAAAGCCAAATCAAAGCATTGGGAAGAATTTTCTATTTTTGCGTGTGTCATGTGCGAAGAGGACGTTTGTTTACATTTGAATTGAAATCTGCATTTAAATGAGACTCGAGACAAATAAGCTTGAAGCATTTTGAATGAAAGGACAAAAACTAAGAGAGGAATAATATTCACATTTTACATTTTACATGCTGCCACTTGCGAACGAATTGAATAAAATTGGACTGGATTTATTGGGAATATGAAATACGAAATAGAAATGTAGATTTCACAGGTAAAATCTTGACTTTGTCCTCATTGTCGTCGTCAATTCAACATTGTCACATCCTGTAAAGTCAACATGTAAAATCCAGCCAAATCAAATCAACGAAAAGGAGTGAAAATAAAATATTCATTTCCTATGTTTATTATGCATATCATGTGAATGATTTTTTTGTGTGCAATCGTTCGCAAGTCGCAGCATGTAAAGTGTAAAATGTGAATATTATTCCTCTCTTAGTTTTTGTCCTTTCATTAAAAATGCTTCAAGTTTATTCGTCTCGTCTCGAGTCTTAACTGAGCACAGTTTATCTATTTTTTCTACACTTTGACTATTCAAAGAGATTTTTCCTCTGTGAATCTGTGTTCAAAGTTCAAGTGTGTTTTTACTAGTGAATTATGAAGTTTTTACTGTCCACAGTCCAGAAGCGAGAGTTGAGAGATAAGACGAGGAAAAATGAGTTTAATCTTATGCACATTGCAATTGAACATTGAACTTTGAACATAATTTGCTCCACTAAAAATACATATTCTACTGACACAGTAAAAGTTCAAGTTCCCAATGCAAAATGCAAAATGCTACAGGAGCCTGCTAAATAAATGACAAGAAATGTGAGTTGTATTTTTCATGCATTTCATTCGCACAGTTTTACCCTTTTCCATGTCCACCGTTGAAACGAAACTCAGAATGCGTGCGTATTTAATGATGGCGCTGATGGTTTTGATTTGGGCATTTAACTCTCGCTCTGTTTCATTCTGGGGAATTCGCATCAACTTGAATGATTATCAACGTGTTTGCTCCCGATTTTATTCATCGGTAAACTTTGGTTTTGTGTAAGCGGTGGTTTTGTTTTGTGATTGACAAGGATGAAGAGGAGGAGGAGGAGGCCATGTGCCAGGTTTACCGAGAATCAAGAGTTGGGAATTCCGTGTAAATTTCAATAAAGCTAAAATGAGCTACTGCTTTCTTACATGCAACTTCAAACGTACATACAAAATATTTGTTGGTAAATGAATTTGCACTCGCCCGTACTGCGAATGACTCAGACTCAAACTCAGCTTCAGTTTGAGTTTTTACTCGTAAATTCTAGTAAAACGTGAAGAATGCGTCATCTTCCCTCTTGCATCGTCTTTTAGTCTAGTGACACATTTTTACCAGTAAAGCAAAACGGGATGAAGAGAAATTACAACCAGATTGTGTATCGTGTACACCCAATTTACATTGTACATCTGATGAGATAATCCACCGTCTTCGGATGGACGTGTTCAATTTTGTATATACGCAATTATACTTTGGACTCCGTTCATTCATTCAAGCGGCCAAAGCGTGCGCTGTGTGAATTCAAATCGAGTTCTGATTACTAGTTCAATTGAAGTACACTGTAAATACGTTTTTCTCTACTCTCTTGTTGGCATGTTCAGTACACTGCAATGATTACACGCAACACGAAGCAAAATACAAAACAGAACATGTTTTTACTTTTTACCAGGAAACAAGATGAAAAATGTGAGACGGACTAACTTGAGCCGCTGCGTCAAATAAAAGGACACGGACTAAAATTAAGTCAGTCAGAGACTACTCACTACTCACTACTCGCTACTCGCTACTCACTTCATTACTAGACAAGAAACAAGATATTGTAACATTAAAGATTTTGAATTTTGAATTCATGTTTTTCGCTCTAAACTCTGTATTTTTATATCACAAAATCCCAGTTTGTTGCTAAGAGCAGACGACGCTTGACAAAGCTTTGCCATCATGAGGGTTTTCGGGAAGGGTGTAATTTCATTGTTCTTGGTTCTTTGTATCTTTTTGTACATACTTTCGTGCCTTATACCAACGAGTTTTGCCCAGGCAAGACGTGGGCGAAGTGGTACTCAAGGACCTGGACAAGGAGCTGTACCTAGACCAAGACCTGGACCTAGACAAGGAGCTGTACCTAGACCAAGACCTGGACCTGGACCAAGACCTGGACCTGGACCAAGACCTGGACCTGGACAAGGAGTTGCTGGAGGAGGTGGAGTAGGAGGGAGACCTCTAATATTTGGGCAACCAGGTCGCGGAGGAGTATCTACAATAATTTTGAAAGGCAAGCATATGCTGAAGCAGGGATCCAGTATCAATAATCGGAATGACATCAAGCATCACACATCGGCTCGGAAAGGGGCTCAAGGAAATCGCTGGACAGCTCGTGACAACAACCGAAAAACTATTGTGGAAAATAACCCCGAAATTCGTGAAGCTTTACGTACTGCTGTTTTTAGGGTGAGTATTCACACCATAAGTATTTATTCGGAAATACCTGTCATTTTTGCATGCATTTTCCCCTGACTTCTGTTTATTGCCTTTTTATAGTGCATATTGTGTTAATAATGTTTGTCTGTGCCCACTTTGTTTTCTCCACGAAGCCAAATCAATTCACACCACTGGGCGTATTTCCGGCCGTGGATGTTGTTCGCCGCGAAAACCCAACCGCTGCACAAAAGGCATTTGAATTTTCAAATAGACAAGAAAGAACGATGGGTGTCAAAACTTACTGGAACCCGCATACCGGTAACAATGATTTGCATCTTGAAGTCGCCCCAGCCACCGTCACGTCTCCAGCAGGAAGTTTTTCCTCTCCCGAGGGCCATTTGTCCCCCCGAAGCGAAGGAGCAAACGACCCTCCATAAGTCTCCGAACCAGTTTCACAAAGCCCCAGTTCTTTTTGGCTTTCGATTTTGTTCTTCATGCTGTGTCATTTATCATTTTTTCCTATTTGTTTTTGTCATGTTGTTCAGTGTTCTTGAACAAAGAGAGACTCTACTTCCTTTTATTTTTTATTGTTATTCCTGTTTATTGTTTATTACCAAGTTGTTTATGTTTATTCTTTATCCTTTATTTTTTCATGCATTTCTTCAGTCAATTTATCTACTCAATCAAATCAAGCACTATAAAATTTTAATCAATTTGACAATAATAAAATAATAAAATTCAAGCCATAACTTGTACTATAAGAAAATCCCAAATAAAGCAAAGTTTTGATCCTTTTACCTAAAATATATTTCGTAATATTATTTGAGCTAATTTATCAATGGGTTCTGAGACCTGAGGTGCGATTTTTGCTTTCATTCCCTTTGCAATTGCATCAATTGTTCTTGTCTCAATCCACAATCTATCAATATTACACAAACACACTGAGAAAGCTGGAGTGCGTTTTGTTATGCTTTCATTTTAATTGCATTGCACTTGACTCCAAATTCACAACTTTCGTTGTGCAAAATAAAGCATTAAATTCACAATTTACCAGTTTGGAAAAATTTAAGCTACTGGAGTCAACCTTTATTTTGCATCTGAACCCGCCGTTCATATATAAAGGCAAAAAGACCCTGGAAAATATCAGTTTGTACTTTTAGAGACGGATGAAGTGACAACATCTCATTTTCACACGTTTTCAAAGCGTGTGTAATTCATATAAAAATCATGACGACATTTCAGATTTCAATTTGTTTCCTCTTACAATTTTTTGTATGTCTCTCTCACTCCTTTTCTCAGTAAATCCAACTCAACTCAATTCAATCCATTTCCATTTACAACTGCAGATTTATTGGTATTTTGTTCACGTCCACGTCAGTTCAACATTTTTGACACGTGCAAATCTCTCGATTTAAATTGAGCAATATTTTACCATGTTTGAAAATTGGAATGAGTTTTCCAGTAAATAAAACAGATTTCCTTATTTTCAGTTCCCAGTTCCGAGTAAAAAAGTGGGAAGGAAAAACCAAAGAAAAAATGAATGGAAAATCTGGAAAAAATTAGTCATGAAGAAGAAATTGAGTCATTTATTGAGAAAACGTAAATGCAGATGCGGATTTCAACTCAAAATTAAAAAGACTTCATCTTCACTTACACACAAATTCATAATTGTTTTCACACATTAGATTTGGCTTTGGCTTTGACTTGGAGATTGAATGGATTTACGTGGTTCTTTTGGGCATATTTTCCTTTTTGTGATTCTTCTCTTTGCTCTTTGTCTCTCTGACGGGATGCTCGGTCAACCCCGCGAATTCCCAGTGACGTAAGTCAAAAACAGCTCCTCGCCGTTTTACATTTTACAGGTAGAGAAAATTGGACCGTATGAAACATCACAATGAAACAACTTGAGCACCCACCCTGCACTTTAATGATTCCAAATTAGCACGAAATGCATCGAGAAACCGTTCACTCGTTTGAACCTCCTTTTCTACTGGCGTTTGGGTTTTGGCATTGGCATCGACACGAAAAGTAATGAACCCAAATTCACTCTCTTTACTTTTGACACTTTCCACTTGACAGCTTTCCCGTTCACAATTTCATTCACATGAATATGAAACAAATACACGCAGGGAAATCTCACACTGTCCTCTGGGTTAAAAATGAAACGGAAAAAGAAAGCAAAGAGAAAGCGCCTTTGTTTTGTCAGGTGATTTTTCACATTTGTTTTATCTTCACAGTTTCACATTCCAGAATCAAAGTTCCTCAATTGGATCCACACTTTTTCATTTTCCATTTCATAATAAAGTTAAAAATCCTCACTTCGTGACGATTTATATCGCCTGAAAGTCATAAATGCTTTAGGCTCCGGAAGCGAAGTTGGCTACAACAACGGCAATTTCCATAACTCCAAAATTAATTACAATAAACATCAGAACTGCAAATCCTCGTCTGTCCCGAAACCAAAAACCAATTTCTAAATCATTTATTTAAACTGCAGCGCTGTGTGTGTACCTTTGTCCATTCTTGAAAAAAAGGGCACACGTTATATACAAATTGTACAACCTGTATAGAGACCTGAAATTTTCAGGGTAGTTCTTGTTCTTGGCTATTAGAAAATGCAAGAAAGTGGAATTAGCCAAGCTGCAGGTACGATTATTCTTACTCAAATAAAAAAATTGCAAAACAAACGGAGCCGCCTACAGCTACATTCAGTCCCGTTTCCATAAATTGAAAAGAAACTACAATCAGGCCTCATGAGCGGCCGTTTCTACAAGATTTTTAAAGTACTAATTTCAGGCCCAATTTAAAATCCCAAACAGACAATCGAGTAAACAATATGCATAAAAAAATTCAAAACGTTTCCAAATACCATTTCCATTTAAATCAACTTTAAAATCGTCCCGCCATTAAGATCTGCTCTGTCGTATACTGTTGCAGCGTACAGTAGTGGCAGTTAGCAACAAATCCAAGTGACAACTCTCACGCAAAGCAATGTAGAGAAGTACACACACTCACGATTAGCAACCTTTTGCAGATCCCAGACGATATTTTCCCTCTCTGTTAATCCGGCACTTCCCTGGACAAATTGAGTTTCCCAACCCACCAGACCAAGAACCGAGAGTCTTCATATGCATGTGCGTGGAAGTGGACCTACAACAAATCGGAAGATCCACACTGCGCATGGCACATTAAAGAGCCAGAAGAAAGCCAAGAGAAACGTCGTTTGCTTCGCTGTTGTCTCATTCCATGGATGAAAATTTCATTCGCTCCCATTTGCGATAAGTTTTATTGTATTTGTTGTAAATCAATTAAAACATTCAGCCCTTAAAGCTGCAATTGTCAACAAAATTAGAGGCTGGACAGATGACCGCGGATGGTGAATAGAAAATACAAGCTTGAGTTCAAATAAAAGCAAAAGGAGTTAAATGCAGAGCTAAATAAACGCAATTTTGTTGTTCCATTTATTTTGTGACTTTTTGCTGGTTTGTGCATTTTTCCTTGGATTTGTGCAGTGTGGATGACCACATTTCATTTTTGGACACAAGCTTTTTGTCTCCACTTCGGGTTTTTTCTCTCTGGTTCTCTGTTCAATTGCATTTGCATCTGTGACTTTCTCGTGGTTTAAACTGCGTTGATCTTCTTTTTCAAAGCACTGGAATTCATTTACTGGAAAAGGGAGCAAAAATCCTGTTTGTTGGTTGATAAACAAGGAATACGTTCAAGAGTCAACGTCCGCTGAGCATCATTATTTTCATCAACGTGTAGACATTGCGAGAATTGTTTTCAACGTCTTAGACAAAGGACAGGATTTGACAATTATACAGAAAAATATTAGCATGTGCGAAAAAATGCCTGAAAATATCACGTTTATCCAGATCCACAAGTCTTTTGCATATTGCATTGCAAATGTGAATTTCCAGTGTGTATATTTTGTATGTATTTTCAATGCAGCGAATCATCTTTAATGTTCAATGTTCAACTCATTTTTTCTCGTCTTATCTCTCGCGACTCAGTTCTCAACTTCTCAACTCTCGACTGCAGTCAAAATCCAAATCCAAATCTAAATCCAAGATTTACTAGTAAAAATACACTTGAACATTCAAGAGCGATTCACAGATGGAAAAATCTCTTGTGAGAGTCAAAGTTCAAAATAAATACATAAAATTTGTACAGTTGAGACGAGAGATTCCAGACTAAAGAGACGATGAGAATCAACTTAAAGCATTTTGAATGAAAGGAAAAGACCAAGACATGCACATTGAATATTGAATAAAAAACATTTTACATTTTACATGTTGGAATTGCTGAGAAATGGAAATGGAAATAAAAGTGTTAAATTTTCTAATGGACCAATTTCAACCTAATCATCATCGTCGAGTTGAAAAGTTGACGTCGTCACATTGTGTACATATTTTTGCACAGAAGGCGATTCAATGCAAAAAAGAACAGTGGGAAAAGTCACTATGAGCAACTCAATGCACCATGGGAAAATTCAGCCAAACCAAATCCGGGGAAAAAAGTGAAAATAAAATGTGGGTTTTCTTTTATGTATTTTGCATTTTTGCACGAGAATGATTTTTTTTGCCTTTTTTTAAAAATTTGAAATAAATGTATTTGGCTTTTCATTAAATGAATCGTTCTTCTTGTTAAATTTTCAAAACCATTTTGATTGACGTTTTCTTGTCGTTACTCACAACATTTGTGCATTTTGCATAATGCAAATGTTTCCCCTGAGAAATCAATTCGTAAAATCACATCCAAAAGTGCTTTAAAAATGTACATGAACTTATGGGGAAAATTTGTAGGTCGTGGACTATTGATGCATCAAGTTCCACACACACACACAAATGCACATTTCACATTTGTAGTTCATTTTGAGTCAGCTCAGTTCAAATGAAGCGGAACAGAACAGATTAAATTATTTGTGTTTAACGGAAAGTTGATAGAAAGTAATTTCAAAGCTTGACTTTGTTAATTTTGAATAAGAATCAGATGAAAAATAATCTTTTGAATACGATAAAAGTCGAATTCAGCCCTGTTTTTCCATGAGCACAGCAAATTTCATGCTAAAACCACCATCCACATTTCAACAAATTTCTCTTAAGATTTAAGAGAATTTACAATGGGTCAAAATACTCCAAGGATTTTTCCCATTATTCTCGTGAATTTTCTGCATCATTTACGGATTTCATAAAATTCAACGTTCATCATTTTGAGTAAATAATTATTTTTTATTATTCGAATAATAAAATGTCCAATGTCCAAGTAAAACATTCCAAAGCTCTGTTTTTCCGATGCTGGACTTTTTCTCAGTCAACCCGATTTCTCTCAACTATATTTGCCAATCCAAAAATAAATGCAAATATGGATAAGACGACGCTGTTGAATTCAAAGACTTGTGACTTTTAGCTTTGACTTTTATGTATTTCTGTAGTTGTCGATTGACGAGCTCTTTTTCCCTTTTGATGCTAGAATTACAAAGAAACTGTGAAAATATTTATTGTCGGTCCAGAATAAAAGTTCACTTGAACTTTTTCTAACTCCGCCTTTCCTTTCATGATGGGGTTTTTGAGTGATGTTGGATTATTATTGGCCACTTGTGTTGAATGAGGAAGAGTCACACAATTTAATAATGAGCGTGATTAAACATTTGGGGGCTGCTGTGAGACACGAAGGGCAGAGTTAGTTTTTAGTAAAAAGTTGAGGCGAACTTTGATTGTGGATGGACAGTGGAGAGTGTGTACAATTTACAATGTACAAATACGAATGAAAAGGGGGAGAGTGGGAGATGAAACTGTACACACACGTCGTCTAATTTTGTCTCAATCTCATATCAAGAGTTCACTAGGAAAAGTGCACAACGCAGTATTTCTCATTCATTCATTTATTCCTCTCTCTGTTTCCCTTCGTCTCTCGTTCACTCTCTCAGTCCGTGCTAAAAAGAATCTTTATCCTCTGAGCAAAACAGCTAAGAACACTTATTTTTTACTTGATTCCATTCAAATTACAAAATAGAAATTGAAATTTTGGTAGCTTGAAATCTGTATCCGTAATTTTATGTAAATAGAACAAAAAATAACATAGTTTAAATATTGTGTAAAATTTCAAAATAAGTACTAAAAATTGCTCTCATTTTGTTTTGATTTCATTTTGTAGGTCTGTGCTGGCTATTCTGCATAAATTGTTGTTTTTCCCAATAGTAATTTCAAGAGGACAAGTTAAACTTCATAACTAAAGTACCCGCTCAATATAAGGACGCATAAAATATGGGAAACCCAGAAAAATAAATTTCAAAAGCCCTAAGTACTCTCACATCTCATAACCGTAAGTAAAAAAGATATTCAACACATTTTTATTTTAATTAGACTAAAAATTTCTTACACATCTTGCCACAAAGTAAAATATTTGACTAAAATTTTAACTGTGTCTAGTCTAAAAGATCAACCACCGGTCGGATAATGCCAACCCGCATTGACAGGGTCGTTTGTGTAATGAAAGAAGGGTCTAACTTCAACATAAGTCAAGAAATAAACACAAAAAGAGTTAATCCAATCACTCAAAAAAATTTATTAACCAAATTTCACCAATACTAAGCTACACAGCTGTTGCTTCAAAAAATATATTTTCTTTACCAGTTTCCATCAAAAACTGCGCTTTGAATGATTTGGCGGTTTACCAGTTTCCACCAAAAACTGCGCTTTGAATGCTTTGGCGGTTTACCAGTTTCCATCAAAAACTGCGCTTTGAATGCTTTGGCGGTTTA
>JAQGBI010000583.1:0-14610 GCA_034698325.1 Sminthurinus elegans | reverse complement strand
ATGCACGAGCCACAAGCATGTGAGTCCAACAATTTCCTACATATTAAATATGTACACCCGAGTGAATTGTAAACACACGAGTACAAAATACAAAATACCGTAAACATGCGGTCATCCACTTTCCACTTTCCGAGTAAATGAAATGTGAAGGACACTTTTCATTCCACGACTAAATATGCGAGGTATTCAATACTGCTCACTGCTCACTGTTTATTGGTGAAATGTGGATGCAGGAAAGTCAAGTGGTTTTATTTTCTCCTCACACTCTACAATCTACAATCTACACTCGACAATCCACACTCGATAGAGTTGTAGATTGTAGATAATAAAAAGGGAACGTGTTACTCACTTTACTTTACGTTCCATTTCAAACGCCCTGGAATTTTATCTATTTACTTTTATATTGATTGAAGAGTATAGTGAGTACTACTACAAAAGTAAAAAGTATTTGGTATTTATGGTAAACTGTACAAATTGGAGGTGGGTTTTTTAGTCTTCTAAAACTACATGAATAAATAAATAAATAAATAAATACTTTTCCCTTTTCACTTACATTAAATTAGATTAGATTACACCTACAATAATTACATTAATTATTCTACAGTTTACAGTCTAAATCTCATCATGATTGTGTTCATCATAGAATGAAATGTAAGGTGTTGGATCATCTTCATAGTGATCATAATTATTATTCCACACGTCACACGGCACCTGTTCCCACTCCATGCAAAAGGACTTTAAGCCATCCTCCCGACCCGCATCCGTCGCCACACGAAGTAAATACGGCTCTTGTTGTTGAACTGTAATTAAAAGTGGAGGAGGAAAATCAAAACAAAATGAAAAGAATGAGAATATGAAATCACATGTAACATGTAAAATACAAAATACAAGAGTGTATATTTTATGCCAAAAGCCTGGAGTTCAACTACAGTCAATACAATCTAATCAATAATTAATGTGGAAATTTCTACAGAAACTTTCACTTCTAGAATCTAGATATTTCTTCTCTTCATCTTTTGCTTCATCAGATTCTCTTTATGAAATCTGCTACAGTAAATACTCTATACATAAATAAATAAATGCATGCATAAACAAATCTGAAATTAATTACTCTTATTCAAATCAAATTACACTATATTATTATTATTATTATATTTATAATCTCGCCTTCATTCATTCCTTCGTTTGCTCAGTCTTTGGGGAATTCGAGCCAAATAAAATTTACAATAGCAATTAAATTAGCATTTCTACGTTTGTTTGTCTGTATGGAATATGGAATATAGAACTTGGAACGTGGAAGAGAACTGAACCAAGTTGAAGTCTAAGCTGAAGCTAAAAGAGCCGCCGTTAATAAAATAAAAGGAACACTTGTAGAAAAACACATGTATAAAATCAACTGCAATGAAATGGAAAGGAAAACTTTTCTCCAAGATTAATTCATGGAAAAGATTGAAATGACTCTGAATTAAAACTTGTGTATTTCCCCTCAAATTCATTCATCCATTCATTCGTTTGTTCATTCCTCTTGGACTCTGATATTGTTTCTAGTTCTGGTTCTGGTTCTAGCTCTAGCTTTTAAAATTAGTCAGTCAAGGGAAAATAATATAGATAATATGATTTAAAAAGTTATGCTGCATCTAGGATCTAGAATCTAATAGAATCTAGAATATAAAATCTAGATACATTTTCCTTTCTTTTTACTACTCCTTTTATGCTCTCGTATAATTAGATGGAATTAAATATAATTAAAGTAGGAGATGCCATAAAATAACAGGGATAAAATAATATGTAGCCCAGGTGTGTGGAAAATGAAGAGTATGAAAATAATATTGTGGATTTTCTACATTTTCTACATTTTCCTTCATCATTCTTTGGTCAATAAAATGCAAATTAACTTACTTATTGATCCGTCGTTCCAACCCCAACCCTCGTGCTTTTCATCGTGTCCTCCACCACCACCTCCTAAAAAATTAAAGCAAAGTAACAAAATTGTAAAAATTTACACTATAGAAAAGTTTCAAAAGTTTCAAAATTTCCTTTACAAAGATGTGTAGATTGTTACCTCCACCACCTCCGCCGCCTCCTCCTCCTCCTCCTCCCCCACCGATTGGAAAAGGGAATAAAATGGGGAATGGAAAAGGTATCGGTATTTTCTTTTTACACTCTTCCGTTCCATTCTTCTTCTTTTTGTGTTTGTACTTGTTCTTTTTCTTTTTGTGTGGTTTGGGTTTGGGTCTTCTCGTGGGTTTTGGTTTCCTTCTTTTAATCGGTTTTGGCTTGCGTCTTTTATTCGGCTTGTATTTCTGTTTGTTCTTGTTCCGGTTCTTGTTCTTTTGGTGGCCAAAGCCTTTGGGAGGTTTCGGAGGTTTGGAAGGTTTGACGGGTTTGACTTTAATCTTTGGAGGTTTAACCAACCCAATCCCGCTCCCACCGCCGCCGCCAATACCTTTAGTCGGCTTATAATGTACTTTGCCTGAATTCGAATCCGAATCCGAGGGTTTAGAAATCCAGCTCGGTTTGTTGAGGAGATGATGTTGATGTTGATTAGTGAGGGAGTCGAGTGTGGGTTTGGGCTTTGTCAGTTTTACAGGTTTGTACACGGGGACTTTGACGATGGGTGGGTTTGGAGTGGTGGAAAGAATTGGAGAAACACCACCTTTCCATGGTTTCCTATGATGAAGGTGATCCAGAGCATCCGCCTGAGTTGCATCCACATCAATCGGCTTGAAAAATCCAGAGTGTCCCTTCCAAGGTTGGATTTGACTAATTGGATTTGGAGTGCTCGTGGAAGAAGAGCTGGAGTTGAAATTGTAATGATGTTTCTTCTCTTGTGCTAAATCTTTTCGACTTGTATCTCCAAAATAACCATTGTCTTCCTCTTCTTTTTCTTTTTGTTTTTGTTTTTGTTGTTCCCTCAGTTTGGCAATGTATTCACTCCTCACGTTCAGATTTGGTGTTGGTTTTGGCCTTGGCCTTGGTTTTGGTTTGTCAAAGAAAGAATTGGAGGAGATTGGGACGGGTTTCCAGGTCTCATCCAATTTGTAATATGGCCATTCTGCTGGACATGAAATGAGTTGGAGAAGGGTAATATTCCGAGGACGACGGTTGTATGTAAAGGGAATCCCAGCGTCTCGACCCACATTTTGTCCACAACGGAGATTTGTATTACTACCAAAATAATTTGGACGACCATTTGAACTTGAACTTTGGCTTTGACTTTGACTCTGAGTTGCAACTTGTCCATGACGTCGTCTCAACGGGGAAGGACGTGGAGAAGGAAGTGGACGACTTTTGAAATCAATCCCCGCAAAGTTAATACCAGAGTAACCCGTTTTTATTTCCAGACCACGACTCTGACTCTGACTCGTGGAATTTCCATGGATGAGAGAACTGTTCAGTTTCATATTCACAGGTATTTCCATTTCCATATCATCTGTACTTCTTTTCTTCCTCTTCCGATAGTGTTGACAGACGTTCCACTGTGTAATCATGGAAATTCAATAACATTTCATTAATGATTATTTATTATTTATGCCTGTAAGTTTTGACAATTCGTGCTTAGCTTTTCTTTAAGGAAAACATTTAAATGTGAGAATTTCAAGGTATCTTGAAATATCCCTTTAAAATAATGATAAATGATAAATCAATCAATTCTTGTACATGTTCAAAATCCTGTACACTATCCAATTTATAGCTCTCGTGTTGCGTTTCTAATTTCAAAAGGACATTTCTATTTGACGTGTCAAAACTTTGTGCTTGTGTTGCGTGTCGCGTGTGCGTATTTTCATCTGCTGTTGTAAAGTAAGTTGTAAAATGTAAGACAGAGAGATAATTGAAAATGTCACGCACAAGTGCCTACTGACGACCCAACACCAAAAACTCATCTAAATTCTAAATTCTAGATTCTAGTACATATCAAATATCGAAATATCCAAATGTCAAAGAAGAAGATGAAAAACTTTGAAACACATCAGAAAATGAGAATGCCAAACATTCAACATTCTAACACGTGATGCATCAAGATTTTTAAAAACCTAATCGTAATCCTAGATTAAAGCAGGAAGTAAGATGAGGCTAAAAGTATCAAGAATTGAGATATTACATAATCTTATATCTACAAGTACATGGTGTAATTTCACTAGATGAATTCTGGATTGCATCATAAATTACACATAACAAGTTGAGGTGAAAGCAGTCCAGGCTGACGGAGAAAGTGTAATAACTAATAAATAAACAAATAAATAAATAAATAAATACGCATCATGAAATACTCTTCATTCGTGCACATAAACATAAATAAAAGACAGATTTCCTTAGATATTGAATAATGAGTATGATTGAAAAAACCGTTCATGGTTCATAGATGAACTAAACTGGATCTGGATGGAAAACTAAAGGTTTCTACCGTGTGTAAAGAGTAAAGACGCATGTTGCAAAATATATAATATCACTAAAGGTATGAAGTATGAAGTAATACATGGAATCAGCAGGAGGCATTTCACCTCTTGTCAACCTTTCCCCTTTCCCTAGTTGCTAACAAACATCCAAGTCCAACAATTCTAGCTCAGATATTTGATTTCATAACAAAAAGTTTCCCATATCTGCCTACGCATTTCTCTGAACTCTGAACACATAATAATATGTGAAATATGTGAAGCATGTACAATGAATACTGTTCAGTGTTCAGTGTATAATTTGTGTATTACATATTTGTGTATTTGTACACTTTACCTGAATAGCGCAGAAACCTTTTTCCCTACGAACGCAAACACCATAATTCAGTCCATTAATATTTGAATTGTGGCCGGCGACGTAATTAAAACTTGTGACTCGACCAGAAATCCCTTTCAGGTGTTGAAGACAGCCTCCTGGTGCTGAAACAAAATACAAGTGTCAATAGGATAAACAAATGGTTCATCTACATATTATTACATATTGCCTGTATTGCATATTAAATATCGAACGGTTAGTGGTGGATAATAATTTATTGCATGTAAATAGGTTTGAGCTGTTCTCATTTCCGAATCCGAATCCAATTCCAACCGACGTCATGATCAAGTTTCAAATGATCAAGAACACTTGATTTGATCGGCAACACCACACTTTTAATTAATTCTCCATCTTTTCTGTGTACTATGAATTATTAATTACGAACTATGTACAGAGAACAAATTTCAAATGTATGGATCATCGATTGAAAAAACGGAGGAATTTTATCCTATAGTGATTTTTGATACAGAGTGAAAAGAGAAAGCAATTAATGCCCAATGACACGAGTGAATTTCGTTCACTTTCTCTCTCTCTCTCGTTTTTTTTGTAGGATAAAAATGTTGCATTTTGCTCCATGATTACCAATTAAATGCTAAATATGACCTTTGAACTATTATAATTATAATATGACATGGATAATTTCATCAAATTACCTGTAACTTGTGACCAGCATTTGATTTTGGCCACTCGAATTTTCCATCTTCTCCAGGGAGTGGGTGAGTTGAGAGTGAAAATCAAGTCAATGGTCGGACTGAATCCGATGGGTAAGTAAATTTGATGTTGAGTTAAATCTCCACAAAGGGGTGGAAGAGAAATGTCTGCCCCTTCAATCCTAAATGCATCATTCCAACATCCACCATCCCCACCCGGTGGCTCCAATTCAAAAACTTCAAAATCCAATCTGAGTTGACAAACACCATCAAACTGTGCCGAGTGTCAAGCGTAGGAATTTAAAATTGAGAGTACAAAATTCATATTGTTATTTATTTTAAATTAGCAGTCAATTTTACCTCGAGTAAAAAAGAAAGTAAATTTCAAGCTTGACATGTTTGATTTATTTATTTATGCTTTATGATTTATGATTGACAGTGACTTTTTTCTTGTTTATACCTTTGCTATACTATGTCTACAAGTGGCTTCAACTTCCTCCGATGGATAAGGAAACTCGGGATTTGTGAAATAAGTCCCATTGAGCGTCGTCACTGTGTCACAAGAGTATGAAAAAACACAGCATACTCCAAATCCACCTGAACCAAGGACCCAGGCAAAATTTATATATTAGATTTGTGATGTGTGATCTGAATTTTCAAAACCCATTTTTATGCATATTTACTAAATTAACATATTTTGAATACCTGCACAATATCCTCCAACTGTTCCACCTTTGGCGAGACAGGCCGCTCTAAAGGAAACAAAATTTTCAATTTGAAAATTCATGAGATACGAAATACATGTCAAACTAATTTTCTGTACTTTCTATCGTTACCTATTTTTCAGGTGTTTTCATATACTAGTTGAAACTTGACAATTCAAAATTCAAAATGCATAATGTACAGTGAATGAAAAAAAAACAAGGGGAAAATAATGTGTGTACATTTTGTAGTTTGTAGTTTTCTACTGTGTGTGTACATCATGAATTATTAAATAGCAGCTCTCATAACTTGTACTACAAAACTCAAAACGCACAGTTGTATTTTCTTACTTTGTATAACAGGTGCCTTGGTCATAGTTCATAGTCCAGCATCTTTCATTCCATAGGGAAATCACGGAGAAGAATGGGGCGACTGTATAAAATAAATATTGATGTGGGTGGAAATTGTTCATTGAACATTGAGAGAAATAAATATTAAAGGAGACAACAATTTCTCAAACAAACAAACAGACAAACAACTAAGGAAAGAGTCAAATTTTCATTTACAATTTACAAAACTGCTGCAGTATTTTGTATTTATTTGAAAATAATTTCATATGTAATTTCGAAAATTAATATTTTTGTAAAGTTTTAACATGAAGTTTGAAATTTTGTATTCTTTTCCAATTTTGGCTCAGAGATGAATATTGTGAAAAGTGAAAACACTTTTTTGGAAGAGAGAAGATAATAATTAATGAAAAGAAAAAGGAAACAAAACATAATATGAAAGGAGAAAAAAAAGGTGAAGAAACTTTTCGTCTTCGTCTTTGTCTTTTCTTGTTCTTTTGAAAAAAAAAGACAGAGGAAGAAGAAAAAAGACTTACGTTTTCGAGCTAGTTTGTCGATCCAATATTGACTTGTGGGTGACAGTGGGATTTGTGTTCGGGGTTTTGTGACGAGACTCCTGTCATTTCTACTACTTTCTCCAGTACTTTCCCCTCGTCTACTAGTACTAGTGCTAGACTGCTTCTTCCCATTACTGATGCTGGAATTCCTCCACGCAGCATGTGTAATGTCAATGTCATTTTCTACCTCAGGCACTGTTGACACTTTCACAAAGGAGGAAGAGGAAGCAGAAAAGGAAGCAGGTGAGGAAGAAGAGCCCGAGACACAAGATGTAAACAACACATTTGAAGAAAGCAGAATGATGAATACGACTAAATGCAATTTACACACCATTTCTACAATCTACAAACACTTTCACGAATACTTTTGCATAACTGCGTAGAGCAAACACGGTGGATTGTGGACTGTAAAGAGTGGGGAAAAACTATTTACTATTGACTATTGAAATGGATTTACGGCTGTAGGTGGTCACTTTATCCTTTATCCTATGTTGTTCAAATATCGTATCAACATTTTGAATTCACCATGTTTATTTTTTGTTCTTTCGGATTGATTTTTTTTTCAACACACGTTTTCTTTTTATTCTGATTCTTATTCCTGTAATTTATGAATGTTTTTTTTGGTATACAAAGTACAATACATTAAAACTACACAGTTACTACTAAATTTTTCAAAAAAATAAAGAAAAAGAAACTACATTTTTGAAATTGAAAAAAATACTTCAAAATTCAAAATCAATCTTTTTTCAGATCCCTTTTAATGTTAAACGGAACAAAAGTAAATTCCAACTAAACTAAAAATGTAATAAACGGTTCATTTTTATACTAGGGATTAAAATGTTACACTTTTTTTTCTACCTCTGCCATCGTCGGAAAACGTAGTATGTGTACAGAGAATATGGAGAAGCATGTGCAAAAACGGAAGATTATGAAACTGAAGATGTAAAAAAGGTGTCTCAAGTTTGTTCTAGTGAACCTGAACTTTTGTTTCCCCCAAAAATTTAATAGTATGAAAGTATAAATTATTGTCCTTTATAATATGCATATTTACATACCATATAAAATATAGATACTAGTACCGTTCTCCATATGTATCATGTATCATCTCTGCAAATATTTTTTTTACCATACACTATACATACTGTATACTTTATACAGACATTCCTCGCCTTAAGACCTACAACTTACAAATAAGACTCCGTTTTCCTCAAAAAAAAGGAGAAGAAGAATACAATTTAAAGTAGATTAAAAATTGCAGTACTACGGACTACGGAAGTTTAATCACCAAAGCAAACCTACGCACACGTAACATGTACTTTAGTAACGCTTACCCATTTCTTGGATGATTCAGAACATGTGATCCTTTTTCATCAGTTTAGTAATAATTAATAATAATATGGTTGTGTTACCTATCGAATGCTGAATGCTTATACACATGCATATTTTGTACAAGTGTGAATTGTGAATGTAAAACGACACAAGACACAAGACTAAAAACGTTTTATAATCCATTTCATAAAAAATGCCTGGTTTAAAGAAGCTTAACAAAGTTTGAAGTTTTGAGGTTGTGTGTATTGTACTTTTATATTATGCGGCCGAGTTAAACACTAGGTGTGTTAGAGAGTGGACTAGGATTTGTGTCCAAAGTTTAATCCTGCATTATGAAACTGTGTGTACAATGTACAATTATGTCATTGTATGAGGTATGAGTGTGAGAACTGAGAACACACACACACACACCTTTTTTCCTCTTTATAAAATTAATAAATCCTCAACTTTGTACCTCACAGTAAAATATTTCTTGTAAAAGTCATGCCGATTCAAAGTAACTTCTAAAAGATACAAATAAGAAATAAGAGGAGAATATTATGACTATTTAGTCAACGAGAGACAATGTTTTTAACAAATGATTACACATCCGTTGACTTTTAATTTGATCTACAATGACAATTGCAGGTGAGCAATGTGTAGAACAGTGCCATTTAATTATAGGGGGAATATGGAATAAAAGTAGATCATAAATACATAATCATGCCCTTTCTCTTTATTTGTGTCGGTATTTTTTTGTACAATAATTAGTAATTGTAATAATTATTAATTACAAAGGCCAAAAACAAAATGCATTCAAAACCCCGGTTAATTACCAGATTAAGTTTTGTTATGCATTTTCCATGAGTGGAGTGTGGACAGCAAGTACCATTTTGATGAAAATAGTCACTGTAGGCGATCGTGCCCCATATAATATAACTATAAAAGATTGAAGAATTCAACAATGATGTCACGTCAAGGTTTTTTCAATGTTTTTTGTTTACTTTTGTGCATGTATAGGAATAAATGCCCATTTAACACAACAAGTTCAAGATTTTTTTTTTTTTTAAATAGTGGGTTAAAAACAAAACAGCCGTTTTTGCTCAAGCTTTATTTTCCATCATCTTTTTATGGCTTTTCCTTCTTTTTTTTTAAGTGTAGAAACACATTGCTTTTCTTTTGTGAATGTGTCTCTCTCTTTTTCTTTTTTTTCTTTTCTCTTTGTTTTTTACTTTCTCTCTGTAAGAAAATTTTCTCTTTTTTTTTTTTGTTTTTACTTTTTGTTTTGTCAATCTCATTTTTTCCATTTTGTTTTTGAAATCGAAAAAATATTCTCTTTTTTTTTCAAGATCATAAGAATAATAGTTATTATTATCATTTGATACAGAATGATGGTTATATGCGTACATTTTGCATGTATTAACCACTATATAATATATAATGTGTATTATTTGTATAGATATATATAAGGTTTACATTTGTTATTAATAGTAATAATATATAATAATAAGGTATTTTTCTTTAATTCTATATTCAAGTTGAAAAAATGCAACAACTTTCCCCTTATAAATATAGTTTGTAATTGTTATAATAGGTATATATATATATATATAATAATATTTTTGTAAATAGATAAATAGGACTGTATGTACTTAATATAACATTGTACAAGTAGAAAGGAACTAGAAAAGGGCCACAAACCATATATTTCATCCTGTTTTTATATGTTTTTCTATCCGAATTTAAAAGTTTCCAAGAACTCTGATTTAAAATATTCGAAAACAAAGTTCAATTTGATTTGTCGAATATAAAAAAACGAGAGATCAAATTTGATAACATTGGAAAAAATATATTCTCCATACAAATAAGAATAATATTCTACGGATTAGAACTGGAGTTGTATTTTTTAAGCAGCAAAAATACGGAATTTGTCCCATTTCTAGCTCTATTCTACATGTAGTTTTAAGACACATTTGACATGATTTACATACATGAAACATTCATTTTTACACCATTCATTATTACAAATATATTGTGTGTACTGCGTCCTATACATATATATATATATTTAAGATAAAATGATGATTATTTTCCAATGTTTTTATTATTACTGTATATATTTTGGTTTAGAAACTTTTTTGCCTCATTTCAACCCGCAAACAATATTTTTCTAACTTTTTTTTCCTTTCATACATCACAAAAATAGGGAGAGAAACAAGAGTCAAGATCATAATAATAATAATATATATATATTATACGCTTTTTATAACCATGTATCATATAATGATATATTAACAATAAATAAGCATTTTGCTTATACATGCGTGTTATACACAATTTTGTAAGAATAATATATGAAGATAATATAAACAAGAACAATATATAAATAGATTATTATATATAGCAACAACTAGTACACATTTATACATGTTCTATTATTCAAAAAGAAACCCTTTTTATATATAACTTTTTGTTTTAGATAAAACTGCGCTCAAAACAATAATCATAATTGAATAGTGTTATAATAGTAATATGTTTCGTAGTAAACTTAAAAATGTAAGATAAAAATATGCTTATTATGTAAGCATGGTTCTTCACCATAATATATTATTA
Organism: Sminthurinus elegans; assembly: GCA_034698325.1. Classification (NCBI taxonomy): domain Eukaryota; kingdom Metazoa; phylum Arthropoda; class Collembola; order Symphypleona; family Katiannidae; genus Sminthurinus; species Sminthurinus elegans. The sequence continues at coordinate 3,663 of JAQGBI010000583.1, read as the reverse complement.
TTATTATCATCAATCTTGATAAACTGTGGTAATTCGAATATCATGTAATATTGTATATATTGTATATATACATAGATTTTTCATAATTAAAAATTTGCAATTTTATCAAATACTGCCAACTACCTATTTGTATATATTATGATGATGCATTCAGAGTACCTAAGATGTAATATTTATGTAAAACAAGGAGAAAATACAAATATAAACATATTTTAGTTTTAATTTTTATACTATTATGTATATATATATTAGTATCACTCTACGGATTAAGGATTGAAACAATATAGTTGTTATTGCATTCTAATCCGTATATAACATATTTATATTATAATTCAAAGTTAGAATACATATATATAATATTACACATTTTCATTAATCATAAAACCAGTCTGAAATACATGTATAATATGTAAACCAATTTACCCGATTAAACTATAAGAAAAGAAAGAATAAAACAAAAGGGGAAGAAATGTTTTGGTTTAAAGATATCGAGGGTACAAGGGAGTTGATTCAACTAATTCTTTAAATAACAATTAAATTTTCTCAACTCACAATTATTATACGATATCACTTTTTAAGCGTGATCATGTGTATATTTTGTCTTCACAAGATATAAAATGTACCTATTTCTAGTTTTTATTTTACATCTATGATGTAAAAATTTAAATGTCTCTCCGTTTTTACTTTGACTTTGTTTACGAAACGTTCGCCTTTTACTAATCTTGAATATATATATATATATTATAGTACACTACACGCTTGGCATTTATTTACATTATACAATTCATTTAATTTTCGTATTATATGTATCAAAAGAAATCGAATTATTTTGTATTAAATCAGTTTTTGTTACAACATGCAATAATAAAACTATATATTATAGTGTATTCCTGATTTCAATTTTCTTTCCATTTTGTGAATTTTCTTACTTTTTTTTCTGAAAAATTTCCTGCGTATATATATATACAAAATACTTTGTTTCAGAAATATATATATTATACACTACGATGATGTATTGTGTAGGCAAAATAATATTATGTATTATATATTACTCTTCATAAAATGACGTCAAAACCTATACTAATAATAATCATAATATTATATTACTATTGTTTTCTATCCTATTGATTTAAAATTCCTTTGTATTCTTACATATATAATAATATATTAACGACTCGTTTATCTGAACACCATATAGTACGTTATACTTTGATAGCATGATGTACAATATCATAATAATAATAATACTTATTATTATTATTATTATTACTATTCGTAGAAAACTAAGTTTGTGGTGAAGAACTATGTTTACATAATTTAATAGTTTTTAATTATTTTTAAAATACGTAATTATTATTATTGTGTTGTGTACAATAACATACACGTTTATAATTTACCCTACATATAATATTTTTGTAATATTTTATATATAACAATATTGTATATTACAATAATAAATAATTCTATTACATCTAAATAAAGTAAAATTTCTGTAGATTTTCCCATCTTACATAATATATACATAAGAAAAATTACATTATACAGGGATGGAAAGAGTTGGCCTGAAGTATATCTTTTTTTTATTAAATTATTCATTCATGTATTTAATGATATAATATTCTATTACTATTATTATTATTATTATTATTATTATACTTTAGAATAATGTTATTATTATTATTATTAAATGACTACTATCGACGCCAACTTCTTTCATCTTGATCAATATCTTCGTCCTCATCATACTGAAATAGGATCTCGTCCGCATAAATATCGCTCATCTGTTTTGTTTATAAATACATTCAATTTGTTAAGTTTTTGAAGATAAAAAAAAACACGGCAAATAGAAAAAGTATTTAAAAAAATAATAAGTAACGTAAAAATTGAACACAAACAACAATATGAAATAGAAATGACTAGTAGAAATAATAATCCATCCACATAGTTGTTTTTTTTTCATCAATAATTTTTAGTATTACTATTACTGAAGTCGTAAAACAATATCTAATATATTGTTATTATGATTTGGTACTTTTTCTTTGTACACAGTTTTAATTTCTATCTAATATTCTAAAAGTATAAATACTACGTAAGCAACATAAGGTATAGGAAACAATGTAAAGCCATAAGATTAATCTAAATTAGAGAAAAAAATATTCCTTACTTCTTCGTCCTCTAAAGATCCAGTATTTTCATCATCAAGTTGATTGGATGCCTGCCCATTTTTATTTGCGTCTGGATTTTTTATATCTTTTCCACTAGCATCTTTGGCTACCCATTGAACATCTAGAGGAGTATTATCGAATACTCTACCTTTGGTGAATGCGAGTTCTGCATTTTTCCTTGTTTCATAATTAATTGACAAGCCTGGTGTTTTAGTATCCGCTTCATAAGCTGATATAGGACCAAAAGTCTGTGAGGAAAAAAAAATAAAAAATCAATCAATAAAATAATCCAAGTACATATTATATATATAGTATATGAATGAATAATGTATAACTTGTAATTACAGATTTAATTGTAATAAAAAAAAACAAAAGAACATTTATAGTTAATAATAAACAAATCACATACTGCAAATTGAGCTAGAGTTTCTTTTAATTTTTCAACTGGAAAACCCGTAACACAAATAGTTGTTGTACGTCGATCCACTTTTCTTAATTGCCTAAACACCCTTCTGTTTGTAAAAAAAAGAATATTAATTTAAAAAAAAAAACAAATCACATTAGCAATGAATTGGAATAAATATAAAATATATTATATTAAATGTCAACAGAACTACTGATTATAGTATATACCATTAAAAACGTTTGATTATATACAGATTTTATAAGATACAAATAAATAAAATACCCATCAAAAATGATGGGGGGATTTGATTAGGATTTTAAAAATTAACATACCCGGTACTTAACATTGGAATTCCACGGCCTCGACCTCCTCCTCTAAATCCTCGACTAATACCACGGAAACCTCCTCTACCTCTTGGAATAAGACCCATGGCATGGGCTTGTATACGTAATTCATGAACTTTCTTTTGTAAAGCATTAGTATCTCCACCTTCCTGTTCTTTATTTATGAGATCCAGTTCAGCATCCAAAATTTCCTTTTGAGTCTGAAATCATTAAATACACATACATAAATATTTGCTATTATGTGTATTTGTATAATCTATAATCTATTTACATATATGTATTTCATACAATAAAATAATTACTATTATTATTATTAAAATTCAATTTTAAAATTATATATTATTATACCAGTCCTCGTATATCTTCTTTGTTTTTGATTGGTTGTACAGCAGGAGTAACTTTTGATTTTGCTGCATCATCGAGATCCTTTTTGATAGTTTCAATGCTTTCTTGTAGGGATTTGATTAGAGACATCAGACCTTCTTTTTCTCCTGGTTTTGCAGTACTTCCTTTACATGTTTCCAATTTTGCTATCAACTTTTTCTGTTGTTCAATTTGCTCATGAAGCATATCTTGTTTTCGTTTCCTCAAATCAACCATTAATTTCATAGCATTTCGTTGGGACTCTTCTTTTACTTTTTTCTGTTGTTCCAAATTAGATAAAGCTTCTTGTGATTTTTTAATTGCTTCAACAGCCTGAAAATAATAATAATAATAATAATAATAATAATAATAAATAATAATAATA
>JAQGBI010000582.1:0-14618 GCA_034698325.1 Sminthurinus elegans | reverse complement strand
AAAAGTGACGTCACTTTTTTTTATAAGTATTATAAGTTCTATAAGTTTTATAAGTCAGCTGCAACGCAAACTCCCTATTATGGACATATCATGGACAAGAGGAATAGAAGGAGAGCTAATATCATTCACATTGACTGTGTCCATTTATAAATCTGAGCTGAGTCGAGCTGAGCCGAGAGTTGAGTTGTGCTAACAACTAGTGGAAAAAAGGGAAAGAATAGAAAATAGAAAATATAAAGTCCGGATGATCCAATTTGCTCGAGTAGCTTTTCCGTCCATCTCTCAAATCCACACACGAGGATGAAAAATGGAAATATGGCACGTGAGTTCAGGCTTTTTTTTCACATTATTAGATTATATGCGGAACTAAGAGAGTAAGTAAGTGCCGCCGCATTCGTAGTTCCTAGTGGCATTGGTGGTCAATAATAATAATACTAATAATAATAATAATAACAGGAGGAAACAGTTCTACTCATATACATTACATATCTCTGCTTCTTTTTTTCTCCCCTCTCTGGCATTGTAATATATCAACACTACCAACTACCACACTGTAGTTTACGGTTCTCTCTGTTGCTCTCTATTTTTTTGACTTTTAACTTTTGGGTGCGAGAAAAAGTGAATTGAAAAAGTGGGAGAATGAGAATGGGAGCAAAGAGCCGAAAGAATCATTCTTATAACCATACCATAAGTCAAAAATGTTTGTATTCATTTACAGATTATGTACCATACATTATACATCATACGGGAAAAATCCTTTTCTTGCATTCTTTTCCAGATTCAGATTTATACAAAGTCTGCTAGCTCCATAATTCTCTTGTATTCTCTCTGCATTCTGTATTAATCCATAAAGAAAATCTCTCTTGTTCCTTTACAGTTTTGTGGATGATACACATGAATTTTTTCCCAATTTCCAGTTTTCAGGGCACACATTTCATAACAAGAACAGCACAGAGCCAAAACCGAAGAACTTTCCTGCTGGCCTTCTTCTACCTTGTACACTGTACATGTTTCATCCTACGTGGAAATATTGTTTCTTCTAAATTCTAGATTCTATTGCCCAATGCCAGTATCAGTATCACTGGCCATAGATAATAATAGCAATGATACTAATTCAGCCGGTGTCTGAACAACAAGAACCAACAAGGTACACTGTAAGTTGTACACGGTATATTTTATATGGTATATAATTCATGTGTGTAGTATGTATCAAAGTATCCTGTATCATGTGGATACATACTGAGGAAAAAATCTAATTTGAGAGATGGAATCATTTTTATGAATTCTTTATGTGACTTACACACACAGGAGGAATCATATCATCATCATAATCATGATCATCATCATGAGCATCATCATCGACCTTTTCCGTCTGCCAACTCAATATATAATATACACAGTACACAGACTTGAAACATGATCATCATCCATATTGGTGAAGGAAAAATTTTCTTTTAGTTTCCTTTAGTTTTAGAAGCTGCATATTACGTGTGTACATATGAGTTGTCAGTAAAAAAAGAAGGAGAAGAAGAGAGAAAATGATGGGATGGAAGAAGAAGAAGACTATTTGAATCATCTAAAAGGGAAAGCTAAACAACCACATATGATGTGTACATATATACATGTATGGAAAATGGAAACAGATAAATATCTTGTGATTTCTCAGAAGCCATCAGTCTATGCAATACTTTTATATCATACTGATTGCTAACTTTAGAAAACGGGGAAATGGAAAGATCCGTTTAACTATCAACTATCCATCTACATATAGGTATGTACCATACACCATACATTATATTATGTATCCATATGTACATTTTGTACATTCAGATAAATAAGAGGATGGGGGAGTGGATTGAAAACACATACACAAACACACTTGCACACACTCCTTATACATCAACAGAAAACATCAAATAATTCCACAGTGTGTATATATATATGTGAGTGTGCTCCACTAATATTTATTAAAACTTGTCTATTTCCCTCTCCATCACTTTTTTTACCCCTTTCCTGACGAATCCAAACTCGAAACTCTAGACTCTACATTCTAGACTCAGACTCAAGATCTCTCAACTCTCAACTTTTCCGACATTTGTCCTTTCTACCATTCAAAATACAGATATTGAAAAGTTCTATTGATGTGGAGTGTGGAATGTACAAAAATTTAAAAGAGTCAAGCAAATAGTATTTTTTTATAGTCAAGTAAAAGAAGTACGTAAATACTCAGCAAATCATACGTCATACATTTTAGGCATTTTGTACTTTTTTTTTGAGTATTTGCTTGTGGTATGGGGAAAAAGTTTTTCATTTCATACATTTATTTTTAAAAATATTTACTATAGACTATACAGACATTTCGTCCATGTATAATACTTTTTCTTTTTTGTACATAGTTATGTGTTCCTATTTAAAGTACATGTAATATGTAGTTTACCAATAGAACTGAACTGCACCGAGTTGCTTCAACTTCCTTTTGATTTCATTTATTTTATTTCATTTCATTTTGCTCTTCCCTTATTCATCATGTAATAGTGCACAGTGGAAAAGAGAAAAAACACTTGGATTCAGAGAGTCGAGATTCTCTAGATTCTAGATTCAAGTTGAAACTACTCTCGTTTTTCCTCTCTCGTCTTTCGTCGTATTTTCAACTGAATGAGTTACAAGTTCCATCCAACTTTTCTCCAAAAGCAACAACTTACAACTTGAACTTGCTTCCATGTGTACATGTATGTATAATGTATACTTGTGTACTTATGTAGATGAGAAACAAGTAGCTTCATTGCAGCAAGAGATTTATATCAGAATTTGTGTACACATGTAAACTTGTGTAAAAATACATAGACAAGAGGCCATTACCCATTATGCATATATAATATTGAATATATAAAAGTGTACCCTGTACTCTGTACTGAATTTTTGCAGATTAAAGTAGTTTCAGCTATAGTCGAGCATCTAAATACTAAATACATACATATAATGTATGCACAGTGCACAAATACTACACAGATACTGGATACATGCCTAAGAACAAAATAGTTCCTCCATTTCTTATTGCCTAACCCAAGTATACAAAGTACGACTGAGACTTTGCCTTGGATTTGGGTTTAGATTTAGATTTGGCTTTGAATTTGCTCTGTAGTAGATAGTAGATGCACAAGTAAAACTTTTAGCTGCATGACTAGACTCAAAGACTGAGTTGTTGGTGCATAAAACCGACACATGCAGAGAGTACTCCTGTCTCCTGTTCCTTACCTTGCCCCACACACAAACATGCACAGAATATAGTATACACTATACAGTATACACTGTGTGCACTGTACACAAAGAGGGAAAAAGATACATAAAGAATAGGGAATTCCCATTCTCTCTTTCTCTCTCTCTCTCTCCATTTCATTCAAACACTAACCATATCCTTTTCTCTACCTCATATATAAAGAAAAAAAAACGCAAGAGTGGAAAAGACTTGATTGCATACATGCATGTGCTCCCAGTTTACAGAGTAGTAGTAGCTATTCCAGCCTCGCCTATCTATCGCATGTGTGTTTGTATGTGGACAAAAGACTGGATGAAAAAACCAAGAAGGAAGACGTACATTCAACATTCAACATTCTACATACTGGAGAATCGAGAATTGAAAGTCAAGTTGAACTTGCTAAAACCAAGACCGCTACCTCCGAACTCTAAACTGACTTGTAGTTTAAACTCTTTGGCAAATCGTTTGCAAATGTACATATACCTTTGGCTCTCGTTCACAAACACACCAGAGAGATAGATAGATAGATAGATAGATAGAGAGAGTGAGAGTGAGAGTAACGTAAGATACGTATACTCACTTACTACTTAGGACGTCTACCTGTAATTCAATACTGTCGTCCTCTTCATGTATGTAGTAGTGGAGTAGTAGGAGTAGTAGTGCATTTCTTTGAAAAGTCTACTTACCTTACAACTACCAACTACAAATACAAAATACGTCTCTCTTTTTTTTATTCTACTACAAACTCCTACTCCTACTACTGATATTTTACTATCCGTATTACTTACGACTTATACGACTACTACTAGGAGAACTCTATTTGTAGGCTGTAGTTGACTCGTACCCATAATATGTACATTATACATGTATAACTATCTATAGTAACTCGTACTACTTTTCTTCCTTCCTTCATCTTCTTTACCTCTTTTCCTCCTTTCTATGAGGTGTAGGAGAGGACGAGAGTTAAGTGCTCATTCACATTGCGATGCACTCACACAAACAAACACACATGTACATAAAAAAAAAGTTGAAAATATAAATAAAAACAAACACACATGAGGTGCATGTAGATTGTTCATATTGTACATATGTGTGCATAGATAGTAGATATTAGATAGATAAGATAATGTGTTGATACTAAGGCCTCCTTCATTTCTGATGTTATGACTGTTATTATTACTACCTTCTCTTTTCCTCTTCTATTTTCTCTCTCTCTCTCTCTTATTGACATAAGATGTTATTAAGAATTTAATGAGAATGTGTGTAATGACAGGTTGTTGATCTCATGATCATTATGATCAACTTGCTGGTGATATTAAACCAATAATAATAATCATGATGACGATATTATACACACTCTTAGTTTAGTTTAGCTAAACTCAACTCAATTCAGCTCTGAGCTTATATGGCAAGAGAGAGAAAGAGAGAGAGAGAGAGTCAATTTGTGACTTCCGCTATTCTGGGACTTCCATTCCACTATTTGCCTGCCTGCCTGCTTGCTCATCAATTATTCTCATTCTCATACTGTTGAATACATGTACATGGAAAATAGAAATACAAGTGTAATGTACATGTTATGAAGATTATTATGTCTATTTGTGTTTGTATTTGTATTTCCATACATAAATGTAATAGTGATTTTCCCCTCTGTAATTTTGTCCCTTTATTACATTACATAAAAAACATGGCTTGATTTATGGAATATCTTTGTTATGTTATTTGTACATTGTGCATGGCATTGTACACTCTGTACTCTGTATTCTATACGTTGTACTCTGTGCATTATTGTATGCTGTGTACTGTGCAATGTGCATATTGTTTATTATGTATTGTATTTTACATTCGGATTTCCATATGTCAGCACCAATTTTTTTAATGTCCTGCACATATAATTTTCATCTCATACTAATTTTGTTTATTTATTTATTTTTTTTATTTTACTTTATTTTCTACGTTCTATATTATATGCCTAAATTCTACATCTAAATTATCATCAAAAGTAGGAGAAGGAGAATAAAAAAAAAGATTCCTCTTGTTATTATGATGTTTTATTACTCTTTTTTTTTCATGTTAGTCTCTTGTCTTTGGATTTTTTGACTTCCTTTGATGTTTGATGTTTTGATGCCTGATGGTTACTTATTACTTATTACCCGTCAGTCCGTCATTTTATGATTTAGAATTTAAACTATAGACGGTAGACTGAAGACTGAGGATGAGATTCTTAGTCTTATTCCATTTTAAGGATCTTTTTCATTACATTTGTCAAAAAATTATTACCCATGTTTACAAAAGAAAACAAGGAAAATCATACACTATTATATATTTACTCTTGACTTGTAATTTGTAATTTGTAACTATTATTTATTTGGATGAAAATTAAGATATTAAGTTTATGAGTATGTTTTTATGTTTATGGTTTATGCTCACATATGTTTAACTAATAAAATAATATCTGAAATAATAAGGATAATAACCAAAAACCAAAAAGGGAGATGGCAAAAAAAGATGATCATGTAATTAGTATTTACAAACAGTTAGGAGCTAGTTAGTTAATAATTTACATGGCATGAGTAAGTATAGACAAAGATTACATTAGGTACAGATACAGATTTCTCTTTAGTCTTCCGTCTTCACTGACTCACTGTCGCCTCTTGGTCTTTTTTTTATGAATTTTTATCTTTTCTCCCTTCCTCACATAAAATTACCAAGGAATAAACGGAAAGATGCAATAACATTGCCTGTATGTACTATGTACTTGTGTGTGAAATGTTGTGTTGTTTTGTGTTAAGTGAATGAGTTTATCTACCTAAAGTCTGTCTATATGTACAGAACACAGAACTATGGATACAGATACTTGAGCGGAGGTAGACTGACTACATGGTTTTTTGAGAAGAGATTACGAGGAGAAATTACATGGCTATATACTTTTTTTCCTCAAGGGTGAGGAGTTGATAGTTATAAACGTGCAGTCAACGTCAATCCAAGGCATTTTCATCTTTTGCACTTGCCACTTGTAACTTGTAGACTCAAACGAAAAGAAAAACTGTGTACATAAAAAACCGAACCGAGAGAAGAGAAGGAACATCAACATCAACAGTAGCAAAATCAGTCGAGATAAAAAAAACAGAGGGAAAAGTAGCAGGTACACATGAAATTGTATAGACGGAGAAAGAGAAAGAGAGAGAGAGAAAAACTAGAAGATGTATCTATAAAATTGAAAAGATACAGATAATATATAAATTTTTGCTCACTCGCTCTTCGCATCTTCTACTTTTCTCTACTCTTGCTCTTTACAATGATTTTCTCTCTTATCTTTTTACATGTATGTTACCTACACCCCACACAGCTTTTTTTCTTTCCTCCTCTTTCTTATATCAGAATAAGAATCAGAAAAGCCGCCGTCGGATATTTCTGTGGTGTGGCTCTGATGTTTCAAGAATCAAGAATCATGTTAGACGAAACAATGATTTTACTAGTAGCGATTTTCAATTTTGCTCCATGTTCTCAGTCGCTCTCTTTCAATTTTCAATTCATCGTATGATCATAATATTTAGAAGAGAGTTGTTAGACGATAGACGATAAACTGCTAAAAGTAATGTTATACTACATGATATCGTTCTACCCTGTTCTACTATTTCTATTTCCATTATTATTATTATTATTATTATTACGTTGAACGGTGAATGAAATGAAATGAAAGTTGTTGTTGTTCTTTTTTCGTATAAAAGTTTATACTCGGATGGCAATGATGTATGTGTGTTTGAATTATGCATGTGTTTCAAACTTTGTGTATGTTTTGTGTGTGCTTATGTGTGTACTTGTGTTTGTATTAAGAAGAAACGTTAATATGAGAGACTGCCAGATTTCCACGGCTAAAGAAAATTTGTAAGAAAAACAAATACAATAATATACGTAAGATGTAAGATGAACATACGAAGAAGAAGAAGAGAAAAAAGACAAAGATAAAGATGAAGAAGAAGACAGGAAAGAGCGAAAAAGAAATAGAGAGAGAGACATTGGATGTTGAATGGAATCAGATACTCTCGGCATAGCTGGTTGTTGGTTGTGTTAATTTTAGACACAGGCCGCGTTCCTCAAATCCTCAAATGAGTAAAGTAAATGAGTGTGTACAAGATACATAATGGGCGATTAGGCATAGGGCTACAATTTAGATTTTTTGGGGAAATTCTTTCATTCTCTACATCTTCTCCTTCTTCTTATGCCTTTCATTCTTTCTACAGTGTTTACTTCTTTCCTCTTCTTTCCTTTCTTTGAATTTCAACTCAACTTTCAACATTTTTTTTTTGTTCCAAATCCATATAAACAAAGTCGATTGTCTACATGTAGAAAACATTTTGAGCTGTATTGTAATAATAATACTTTATATTTGAAAAATGTCTAGTATCTAGTATCTAGTAGTTGAAATGTCTCTAAGTGTATGTAATCTGTATTTTGTATGCATTGTGCATTTTGGATCTTGTCTCTTGGAATAACGGAGAAGAAAATAGGTATCTAACATTAGGTATTTTTAACTATTTGGCACTTTCGCATACACCATCACCATCAGCATCGACCGGGAGGGAAATGATTTACCAGATGGATGGTGACCGCGCACTAACTCTGTCTCTCTCTTTCTCTTTCCCTCTCTTTGCCTCTACCTCACTCCTTTGTTTCACATAACAATCCAACGATACGTCTTTCTCATTAAATCTCATTAATTCTCAAATCTGTCCTCATAAATTCCTTCGAGTACTAACCAAAAAATCAAGCAAATAACACGAGAAAAAGCTAAAGTGTATAAATACATACTACATTACATACATTATATTTACATTTACATATATTCATCTCCGATCCACCATCCAGAATCCAGACAGAGATAAACATATATTATATCAAAGAAAAATGCATGTAAAAAACGATCGCCTCGTTTTTTTTGTCCCTTTCTCTTTATTCTTTATTCGTTATTCCAATTCCAATAATATATAAAGTATAAACTGTAAACTGTATCTCTTTTTCATTTCAACCCGTCCGTTCACCAGTTACCAGTTACCACTTACACACACACACAAACATAGACACATCACACGAGTAAACAGTAAACATGTATGTAAATACGTATGTATACCATTTAAAACATAATACAAGAAGATGTACACCGAACAAGAATAGGATAGGAAAAGAAACGAAAACCCACCCAGTTTAAACAACAACTGTGTACAATGTACAACCATGTGAATTTCATCCGACATCAACTTCAAAGACGGGCAAGGAAGATATATAGAGAAAAGTACTGTCTAATAGATAGAGCGAGAGAGGCACAAAAACACATGAGAGAATTTGAAGAGAGAGAGAGAGAGAGAGCAAAGGAAAGTGAGAGAGTGACATCAACTCGGGTTCAAATGTTAAAAACTATTAAATCGCTTCATCTATCTTTCCAATGATCTCAATCCTGTAGTATTTACTTGCACTTATTACCCTTGTTATTATTACCATTAGATGATACAGCAAGCACTATTATTATTATCATCATATCAATAATATAACTATTATACTCTTTTCCTTTATATATACTTCAACTGTATATTCTATATTATAATAATAGTATTATTAAGTATTATTATTATTATTAGACGCATACAACGTACAAGTATAAAAACTTCTTAGACTTTAAAACATGTTTCCCAATAAAGTATGATGAGAATCAACTATCAAAAGTCACAGCAGTAGAATTTGGATAATAAAATATTGTAAATGAAGGGACAGATTCAAATCGGAATCAAAATCAGAATCAGTTCCAAAATAGTACTATGTGAAATGAAACATTATGATGCATAATATATATTTCTTTATAAAGCACAGTAGTTTTTCCTATATTATATTATGCTATGTTCACTATTTATTAGTGAAAAAAATAGGTGATGAGGATTTATGAAACAATAAAACTGACTAGACTAAAAACTAGTAAAAAGTAGTAACAAAAGGAGAAGAGGAATAAAAATGATCTCTCACCTTTCTTTCCTGAGGCGGCAGTTGTAGGGACAAAATTTCCATCTTCGTCACACTCAAAGTGTCGACTTGGCTGAAAATACAAAGACAAAAGAAAAAATATTATATACCTTTTAGTTTTACTATTGATATTAATGAAAAAACGTGGAGAATTCATATTTTTGATAAGAATCATTGAAAAACTTTATAACGATTGAATTGATTATAATCACAATAGATAAAATATTATTATATAATATTATTTTATAGTACCCGAGCTTGCTTTCTTCGTGACATGATGAGGGTTATTTTGAGTAAATGTTTTTGTAATGGTTATCTTTATCTTTGTCGTTATCGTAGTCGTCGTTGGTGTCCAAGGACCGAATTCTTGATAGAAGGAGAAATCTTCTCTATAAAAGTCGTTGTAGTCTTGCTATTTGACTTTGACGTTGTCTTTGGATTTCTATTTCTATTTCCTATTCCTGTTGTCCTCATCCAATTGACACAAGAGCACATGGAGTACATTACTAAAACATTGCAGTTTCAAGTCACTCACTATACGGATTTCACTGAACATTGCCTCTTGCTATTTTATTGTATCGTCCTGTGTTGTATTGTATTGTTGTTCTATTCCCATTTATAAAACTTGACATGTGACATTTGACACTATGTTTTACTTCTTGAACTCATATGACACAGGTGAGCACAGTTTTTCTAAACTATAATTATCATTATATTATTCTAATTTCACCCCAAATTGGATTGGAAATTCAAAATCAGTAACATTTACCATTTATATAAAAACACGACAAACGAGAAGATCAAGCAGAACTACATTAACACGAACATTTATATAAATTTATATTATACTTAAAATGACAATTGACAACTGACAAATTCACGAGCAAATACGATACGGAATACGGAGCACGAATTATTATTATTATTATTTTTTTATTTATAAATGGGATGTCAATGTCCTTTTTATTATTTTTAACAATAATTATCTTAAATATCAAGTTTATCAACACAATCTTGTAGATCTTGTATCTAGTAAATATCTAGTCCTCCTCACAAATCACGAGTATTTCTGAATCTTCTTTTTCTTGTTATTTTATGCTTCATTTGATTTGATTTAATTTGTAGACACACACAAAAGTAAATTCAATTGTTGATGAAACAATTATATTATTTTTTGTTGCACAACAATAATAATAATAATTATTATTATTCAGTTCACTTTTTTTCACAATTTCCAGTTTAAAGTTTTTCTTGTTGTTCACTTTAGAGTCAGTTTTGTTCTTCTATGGAAATATCTATGGGTAAAATATGAATAATGATATTAATTAATTATTAGTTATTAATATTAATAAAAATTATGATGATGATATAATGACTACGTTGACTATGAAAGTTGAGAAAAATAATTGTCAAATTTTCAATGTGTATTTTTTGTCTGTAATATGTTTGAGATTTTTTTTCTGTACATTGATAAAATGGATAATGGATATAAGATCAAAAGATCGAGATTCGAGATTGGAGAATGTGTAAATGTGAGTATGAGTGTGAATGGTATTGGTGATGTAGATAAGGAGATAAAGAGAGTGAGATGGAGAGAGAGAGAGAGCGGAAGGAAGTTATGACAATTGTCTAATATATTTTTTGAGACCGTGACGGTTCGACAGTCAAAGGAAAACTGAACGACACTCGAAAGAACGGTTTACTCTTTCCTCTCTTCTACCCTGTGCAATGTAGAGAGATACTCATCGAGAGTAAAGACTCACACACACGGAGATACACACACTCACAGCTCACAGACACAGGCACAGACACACATGTATGAGAAGAGAACGTACAGTGATCTGCCATGCTCATAATACGGCAGCAGAATTATTAAATTGGCGTCTAAAATTCCAGGCATCGCCATTGGTTCATCTCGAAACATTAATATGACAAAATATCCTCCCCCTGAAGTAGCAGCACTGCTTCTAAAACGCCGGAGCTGGACGGACCCGAACGGAATTTTCCCGATTTTCCCCAACAACATTTTTGACAGTATGTGTATCTGTATCTCTGTGTGTTATGTGTGTCTAAGTGTGTTTGTATGGAGTATGAGCATTTTCTCAGGAGTAGCTAGCTTTTCTACTCTATATTATTTTTGTTATAGTGTATATACCTTGATCCTCATTCTCTGTGTACATTTTCTTTTTCCTCTTTTATTATATACACTTTCAAGATCGGACCGAGAAATGAAATTGTCCAACTGTAAAAGGTTAAACTATTGCAATCTCCTCTCTTTTTAATCAGTATTCTTCCTTTCTCTGTGTGATGTGTCTGTAGTCTATCCCATTATCTGTCTATCAACCTGGCTATGTAAATAAAGGCGGAAGTGTTATCAATTAATTTTATTCCATCGATGTAATCCGACAGTTGAATATATAATATAAATTTATTTTTTTAAATTCTTCAAATTTGATTGAAAAGGATTAAAAAATGTGGAAAAAGATTAAATATTTTGACTTTAACATTTATTTTTCTTCTTCTGAAAACCTGAAATCCTACTTGAGTAAAAAAAAAGCCCGAAAAGAAACTCAAGTTTAAAATATCTCCGTTCCGTATTATTCTCTACGCGCTATACCTTTTCTCTTTTCTAGTTCAAGTTGTTTTCTTCCGGTTTCTCCATCTCCATATCTTTCACTACCTAATTTGCATCTATGTATGTTATACATATGCTGATCTTTCTTATTCCGTTTCGGATGTGCTTTTTTTTTTTACTTTATTTTTCCCGTTTTAAAAAAAACAAACTTGAAGGTACAACGACGTTGATGATGTAAACGTAAAAGGTTTGACGAATCCATTTCTTTACTTTGTTACAGGTTACAAAACGTCATCGTTATCAACTATCAACACTAAACGCTTTTATGATTAACTCATCCATCATTCTTCAAGTTAACACCTATAGAGTCCTAGAACCTAGAAGATGTACAATTTACAATGTACATGCATTGAAATCTTAATACTTTCCTCCTCCGTAGAATTCTCAACTCCCTCTCAAATGTTTGAGGCTACCCACAAACAAACAAAGTTTAGATCACATTTCTGAACGGAATGCTGGAATTTCCAGTTCCAGAATTTTGACATCCTACCTTTGTTCTGTATTTTGTATTTTGTAGTATGTATTATCTATTATAATCATCAATCATACATTTAAAACTGACAGTAGGAATTATTATAATAATACAACTGTCATCAACTCATTTCATTTTCTTACACGATGAAAAACAAACACATGGACCATGGACACATTACGTTTTAGGCAAAAATTACACATTGAAAATTGACTCGCATATACAAACTAAACATATTTTCTAATCACAATCAATAACTGATAATCGATAACAAATAATAAAAATAGTAATACATAATACACACAAAAGACACTCACATGGCAAAAAGCCGTAGAACGAATGTAGAAGGTTTTTTTCCCAATAGTTAAAAAAACGGTGTGGACTCACTAGTAGAAAAAAGTTTACTTGAATACTCTTGTATGTGTGTAAGTCTAGGGTCTGGATTCACTTTCCAATTGACACTTGACCCACACGTCGTAGTTTAAATGTTAACTGCTCTTTTCCAAACTTGAGTATAAAAAATCTTTATACATGCACATAAGCACGACTCATAAGGATGCAGTAGGTAATTTATACTTGATACTCCTTTTACTTTGAACTGATATAGTCACCTCAGGTGCAAAAAAAAATCCGAGTTTTTCTTCCTTCACTAAAGGTAGTGGTGGTAGTAGAAACACAAGTATTACGTAGGATATACTGTATAAGATATAAGAGAGTAGGTGTGCACAGGTATCTGTATATCCGTATATCCGTATCAGGATGTTCTTATACACTTGATTGCTCAGTCACAGTCATACACTTTACACTTTTGGATTTGAAACTGATAGATACTCCAGTAGAAGTAGGAGTACAAGTCCGTTCCGCGTGTACGGGTAGATTTTCTAATACTTTACACTTTCCACTGTTCAGTTTATACGGAGTTTAATGTAGAAGAAGACGAAGGAGCGAAAGAAATCTTGAATGGTAGTACAAGTGAGTAGTTGGTGGTCTATCTCTCACTTTTCAATGTTCCGTTCTCCCGTTCTGTTCTCTGTACCAAAGTAACAGTGTACTCGGTGCGTATGATAGTGTATGTTGCTGCTGCTGGTGTGTGTGTGTGTCTTTGTATGTTTGTAAAAACGTCGACAGTCGACAGTGTATCTAAAAAGGATGAAGTGAACATGAGCGTGGCCGAGAGCCAACTGCAGTGCATATACCCGAATTCTCAACGACTGAGTCAAGTCAAGTCAAGTCCTTCGTGTATATTTTCCCTCAAAGTATAAAGTATAAAGCGGTACTCTCTCTGTAGAAAAGAGGAGAGTTTGTACTATGTAGAATGTAGATTGTAGAAGGAAAGAAACAGAGAGAGACTGTAGACTGTAGATTGTACATTGTACTTGTACTACAATACGTACGTTTAAAAGTTGAAAATGCCTTTACGGAAAGGTATAGAGGCAAAGCAATGTGAAGGCAAATCCACCCTCTCACTCATTCTCTGTGCTTCCTTTGGTTTGGTTAGGTTTGCCTTGGTTTATTACACACAGTTTGGAGTTTGGAGCTACTGCTGTTTATAGTGCTGTGAGCTGTTCCAACCCCCTTATGTATTTATGCATAATTGTATCATAAACCATCATCTTATTATCCTTGTCGTTTTTTGTTCTCTCTCTCAGTCTCTCTCATAAACACACTGTCCTCTTCCTTTGTATTAAATTACATTATTATATTATGGATTATGATGAGGATTTTGATGACGATGTTGACGCTAAAGCTGTGAGAGTGTTGTTATTATTGTTATTATCATTTGTCCACTTCTCATTTGTCTGTTTTTGTCTTTTTTGTTCCTCATATCATTATTATCATTATGATTTATGTAATGAATAATACAATATAGAAACTAGAAAGAGACAGTCGCGGAAAATTGTATTGTTTTTATAGGGAAAAAAATAAAAAAAATAATGCTAATAATAACCATACACAGGTATGAAGTTTGATGCTACCTGTTATTGATGGTTTGCTAGATATTCTATTATCATATCATTATTATTGTTATTATCATTTGGTATTTTTACCAAATGATAAAAGAACTGGAAACTGGAAACTGAAAACACAACAATAGAAAAGAATCTATGATAAATAACAAAAATATAATAAAAAAATAGATGAACAACAGCGGAAAATCATAATGAAATGTACCCTTGAAATAATATGAGTCGACATTATGTGATATCATTTTGGTGTCTTTTTGGTCCAAATTACCATCAAATGAC
>JAQGBI010000581.1:0-14623 GCA_034698325.1 Sminthurinus elegans | reverse complement strand
CTTTTTTGATGCATGCTGCGCTACCCGCTCGCGATGAATAGTTCATTAGCGAGTATTAAAATCGTGTTACGTCACGATTTAGATTTTTATTATTGTAATGTATAATGGGTAATGTGATTTATATTGTAGATTGTAGAGATAGAGAGATTTACATGAAATTAGCTAGTTATCCATGGCATGTAGGTAAAATTGGTTCCGTATGGTTTTTTTTCTTTTCTTTTATGTTTTAGCCTTCCCTTAACAACTGAACTTCCATCCTCAAGAACCTTTGACCTTTTGTGATTTTCCTATGAGTGATATGTTTTATAAAATCTGTGTGGGGAAGTAATTGATGGAACACAGATTGAACCGAGTTTGCGGAACTAATCAATCAACTACTCACTTCCTTTTATCATCTTTCTCGTATTCTTTTTGAAGTATAATGTACATGTAATGCTAGACAGTAGACAGTCCTACAACTAGTATGCTTGAATGCTTGAGTCCTGAAATGAAATTATTATGGTTAGCCAACTGTTGATTTTTTTTGTCCAAAACCCACCTCTTTCTCTCTTTCTCTCTATTTCTATTTCTATTTCATCCAATGTTTCTCATCCCAGCCTAATATTTTCCCCTGCTAATGAATGTCAAAATTTAGATACCAGAAAAGGGACGCGACTCCAGTTATATATTATATATCCATTACAATAACAACGAAGCCCATTGTTTTTGTTTTTGTTAAAATCCAATCCATTCACTTGGATATTTTTTGATGGAAATCCACTCCCTTTTTCTATAGATGTATTGTACATACATACATTGTAAAATGCAAAATGTGTGAGTAGAAAGCTTTCTATACTGAGTACTGCAAAATTCCTAGAACCCTACAAAATGGATACTTTCATTTCATCATCAAAGTTCAAAATCAAAATACACGTGTATTTTGCAGATGTAAAACCTTTGATACAATATATGCAATGTACACAATGTACAATGTGTATAATCTATAGGATTTGAATAGGAAACTAAAACTAAAACTAAAATAATGAGAGTATATATTATTATGCACGTTGTTTCATACGTTATTATAAATTATTATACACTATATACATTATACACATAGTCAACAGCAGTCAATAGAAATTACAAAATAAAAAGTTCAAACATATCATACGTATCATAATATAATCTATAATATACATGACGAACATATTATTATGTACTATATATGTATGTACGTAAATTACTATTAAAGAGACAGAACAAGTGCAATTTGAGGATTTGAATATTTGAGATTACAAAAGTAGACTTAATTCCTTTTAACCTTGTCCAAATCCAAACCAAATATGTATCAAATACAAGAAGAGGGAGAGGAAAAGAGAGAGGCTTGAGATATGGAGAAGGACAGAGGATGGAGATAAGAGGAGCCCAACAAACCAAACCAAAAAAAAACCGACCAGTAAAAATATCAATCATTTGTTCCGTCACCATAACTTTTATACGTACATGTAAAAACTTGGACTACATGTAGAATGTAGATGTATTCAAAACTACGGAAAGCAATTCCTTACACTTTTACTAAATATATTTTTATCTAGCTATTATACTACACTCAAGTGTAGTATATTTTCCATAATAGCTACGGCTGTACGTGTAACGTGCAGTGTGCAATATTTTACATGTATGGAATGTTTACAAACAGAGAATATTAGTCAAGATAAGACAGCAATATGTGAATAGTGAATGTTAAATAGTGTACTGGAGAGTATGTAGTGCATGTAGTATGTATAAAGGCCAAAATAGAGTCCAATTTCGTGTAACGTGCACTGTACTGAACCTTATGGGCCAGTCACTTAACGTTAGCGTAATGTAATGTAATTTCCATGGCAACATATTCAAAAATCCTTACATTACGTGAATCACGTAAGACTCTATTTTGGCCTTAATAGAGGATTGTGGATTATAGTACATGAACAAATGTTGATAGAGACTGCATGCACGCAAACACATTATATAAACTATCTAAAAGTGTAGTATGCATACAATTTTTAGATAAAACCTCCCACGACAACTTTGTTTATTTACTAGACGATGGACGGAGACTGAGACTGAGAGAGAGAGAGAGACTGAGATGGAGATTGTAGATTGTAGATTGAGGGAGGATGAATAAAAGGCATAATACTAGAAACTAGAAACTACAGAAATGAGACTAAGCATCATTCAGTTCAGTTTATTCAGTATTCCGTGTGCAGTGTTAGTTGTGTTTACTTTTGTTCATATTTTGTTTGGACTTGTGACTTTTGACTGTCCTCTCTTGTGTATCTATCATTACAATGTACAACGTGTTTGGCCTTTTCCAGTCCTACGACTGTGACTAAAATCTGAAACATAATATAGGAACCACGATGCATAAAATGAGGAAGAGTAACAAGTAACAAGTAACAAAGGAAGTTGACTTTAATAGATGTCAAAGTTTGAATCCCTCCCACTACAAATTAATTATTATTAATTTGGTTCAAATGCTCAGGGTTCAAAGTGCAGTGCACTAAATTTATATAAAATTTTGGTTATCCCCTACACAATCTTGGAACACATTATCAAGTCATTATTACAAGTGATGGTGACTCCATTATTTCATTATTACCCTTGTGATTATGGGAATGAATTTGTGCCGGGTTTCTGATTCTTCTTCTTCTTCTATTTCTGTTCTTCTATAATACAGTATCAAACCTACAATAATAATAATAATAATATTAATAATAATAATAATGTTGGCGTTCCTCTGTTTATAAACTTTACTAATTTAAATGCTGATAGTGTGACATACATTTTCTCTATACTTTTTACTCTGTGCTCTGTGCTATATAGTTGAAATGTACGGCAACTTTATTTTCTCTCCACTCTCCACTTTCCACATAAAATAGAAATAAAGTGATGATGAACTTTAGACTTTAGTAAAAGTCTGTATGTGACTACAGAGCGTTAAAATTGTGAAAAATATTGCAAAGTTACAAATATATACACAAGAGACGAGATACACAAGAGTTTGGGAGTTAAATCTAGAATCTAGATACATTGTCTGTTTTGTAGTTTTGTATGCAAAGACCAAAGTATGGTGAAGCTTGAATGTCACTTTGTCTTTGTCCTTGTGGTTGTCGCTCCCGTTGTTGTTTAACTCGGTCTCATTCTCTTCTTTTTGGATTCATGAACCATGGTGATGGTGACGACGACGAAGAGGATGATGATGATAACCAGAAGAAGAAAGCATGCGGAAAGGAGAAAAAATCCTGTACTTTCTCTCTGTCCCTTGTTTCTCTCGAGTCTTTATGATGCCGCAACTCTTGATATTCCTAGACTCTAAACTCTAGATTCTAGATTCTAAATGTTTCATACTTTTCACTCAACTTGAACCATGATTATGCACAATAATAGTAAATGGTAAATGGTGCAAAGTACGACGAGAGAGAGAGAGAGAAAGAGAAACCTCATCATTGCCACTTGCCATCCCAACATTGAAACCATAGTCAAAGCCAAAGTCAAATTCCCACTTGTATTTAATGGAGACTTGAGTCATTCAGAATATATAATGGACTTAAATTGTTTCCCATAATTAGCGTAGTTTTTGGTGTATACTTATTATATATTATATATATACACACATATATATCCAAAAGTGCTACTGTACTTTGTTTTACATTTTCTGTACAGTGTGAAATCTGAATGGATGCCAACTGCCAACTCATACTTACTTTTAATTTATATACAGAACAAAATATTATAAAATGATTAAGTTGTTAGTGCTCCTATTCTACAAAGAAATAAACATCTAGGACCAATTCAACTTGAGAGACTTTGTCTACTTTCTTTGTATTTGATCAAATTAAAGTTGTTGCTGTTTTGTCGTTGTTGTTGTGGTTGTCGGTCGGTGGTAGAGTTGGTACAATTTCCTTTATATCACTGTTGATGAATGCTATTGAATAGAGGAAGGAAATGTTTCTTTCCATTTGTGAAAGTGTGCTTCTACCCAATTCTCACCGGATGTCCTCACATGGTGTAAGGAAATGTTATATAAGAATTAGATATAATGTGTAGTAAAAAAAGCTTTGATTTTGATAATATATATTTTCATCATTTTCCACATTTGTAGATACAAAACGCAGGCATATTACATTGTACATAATCTTATAATATTATATTTAGGACTTGAGTCTTAAATTTATTTTAGTAATGGTTAATATAGTATAAGATTCTATTGTATTAAACTCTACATCAAGCACTAGTATTCCAAAACTGACTTTGCTAATCATGAAATGTTTATTCCTTTGCCTTATTTATTTAGATGACAAAGGAAAGTGAGAAGCCACCCACCAAAACAGAATCTAAAGGTGGCGGAGGAAGTTTTCGTCACCGGACACAAAGTTCAAATCAACCAACAACACCCAATAATAAAAAACAAAGGAATATGCCACCGAGTAGTGAGACGACGACTCACTCTCAAAATGGTCATCAAGACCAGGTCAATGAAATTCGTCGAGAAAAACCCTGTCGGCTCTGTTGGTGCTGCTGCTGCTCCTGCTCATGGTAAGTTAAACAATATATTTTATAATCAAAATTCAAAGCATTGAAATTATACATATAGGAATGATCAGTACCTTTACGGTAATTTTTGGAATTTTGAAGCAGAATCTTTTATGTAATGCGCGCCTTTTGTTATTTAAAATATTTTAATGGTTCGTAGAAGATGACTGAAATTTTAGAATCCTAGATTTCAAGATATTTTAAAAATTATTCAACAAAAGAATCCAACTGGCATTTAAAAACTACACAATAAATAAAAATACCACAAAGTAGGACGTAAAAGGTGGATACATGATATACATAGTGCGTAGCTAAGGAAAACCGGAAAGCAAAAAAGAGAACAGTACAAAATACAAAGAAAGTGATGTTTGAAACTATTTCTATAAAAAATAAAAATACAAATGCTCCACTATTATATTATGACTATGTTATGTGTGGGAGTAAGCATTCTATAAAGTTGGGTTTACAGTTTAAATGTATAGGATATCGGATATAGACAACCACAGATAAAGGAGAGTTGAGCGTATAATATTTAATAGTTTGTATAATCGAGTTGCAAGAAATTCTAAGAAAAGCCACATGCTCGTAACATTTGTAGGAACATTCAGTTTGTTTTACGTACATAGAAATTTAACATGACGCTATTATTATATTATTACTAAACTATAAACGTTCCCTTGTTCTTCTACATTCTACATTCTACATATTCTACAGAAAGAAAGAAAGATAGAGAAAGAGCGAGAGTTTCCTTCTTATGTTACATAATAATATAATATATTAGACATTGCACAGTCTTATTTCTTAAACCTCATGATTGTGCAGCATGTAGTCAGAATGTAGAATGTAGAATTGTAAGACTTGTGCTTCTGGTCTGTCTCATTATTTTCTCATTAGTTTTAACAATAGTTGGTTTTGTTTTACACCATTGAGGTTTTGGGCAATTTCAAACGTTGTACTCTTTACCATTATCATTACCATTACCACCAGTATTATTACTATTATTATTATTATTATTACCTTCTGTCTTCTACATATAGCTCCTAGTAAATAAACGGTGTGGATTGTGAATTGTAAACACAGTGGCTTTCCTCAAAACTCGAGACTCCAGACTCAAGACAACTCCCTTTTTACTTTGATATTTTCTTTCAAGCACAACGTACGCAGAGGAATTTTTTTTCTATCTTTAAAGTCAAAGTCTTTTAATCTTTTAAAATTAAAGGGCTTGAAAAGTATATAGTACATGAATTTTATATTCAGTACTTTATAACTTTAGATTATAAATTATAATAAACTGTGTTTCAATTAAAATTAAAAGTGTCTTTTATTTTATTTCTCTACAGATTAAAAATTAAAACAAAACTAGTGAAATAATATAATATCACATATTATAATTTATTTTTCTCCAACAAAATAAGTAAAGTTGGTAGTTGTACACATTTTTTTGGTGGTATATAGTTTGGATGGTTTTCATACATAATTTAGTTTACAGTTGTTATTGGTTATTGCTCTAAAAGCTGTCAATAATTGTCAATAATACTTTTTATTCTAATAGTTTTAGCATTCACGAGTCAATAATAATATAAAGAAGCATAAACAAGTGTCACCGTATACCGTATGGATATATATATTAGACATTAGTATTATTATAGTTATTATACTATAATAACGCTACGATACATTAATGTATCGTAGCCAATGCAATACGAAAATCAATATCAATATCAATAATCAACAGTAATAAGTGCAATGCCAATGGTCCAATTAGTGTCATTTAGTTTTTGTAAACATCATCACTCTCTGCCTTTTTCTTCCTTTACGTTTTACACTTGCGTTCATTTCGATTCAATTCAATTCATTTACCATTACATTAATTGACTGTTGAGTGCAATCACGTTATTGGAAATGCGTGAGTTGTGAGTTGAGCTCATTGTCAGTCAACTAAAGTGTCTGTACCAGTGTCAGTGTCAGTGTCAGTGCTAGTGTAACAAAAAAAATAAACTATTATAAAGTATAATAATTCAAATAAAATTTAGAACCTTAATGTTAAATTATTCCATTCTCATGGATTGTAGTCGATGGAAGAGAGTTACGAGGTCAATTTTACTTAATTCCAGAAACAATCTTTGATTATTTGCGCTTATTATTTTAATTACTGATTTTAGAGTACATTTCAATGATTATTTGTTATTGTGCCTATTATTTAAATATTATAACATGTAATAATAATGTTTTTTTCTATTTTTATTTCCAGTATAAATCCAAGAAATAATGTAGAGGAAAAGCCGAGACCATCAGATCCGGATTCAGATCTTAACTGTGATTCTGATACTGTCACGTAAGTACTTTTTTTCTTTTTTTTCTACACATAAAAATGACGAACAATATTCTACACACTGTAGGTCATAATAGTTTATGATGTTGTCTACATCAAACCGCTCCAGTACAATCAATCATTTCTCCGAATTTCGAATAGAACATCTAGACTCTAGACTCTAGAGTCTAGAATAAAAATTTGATTTTGATTTTCATGTACAGTTGTAAAAAAGTAAAAAGTATAAATGACGGTTAAAACTCCAAATCTTGCTGTTTGTTGTTGTTGTTACTTCTTCATCCTGTGCAGTTTTCATGTCACAATAATTTGTATTTTATGGTAGGAGCAAGAGCGTCTGATTTTTTAAGCCTCCTTTGATAGTTTGTAAATAAATGGTATACGATATACAGCATACATCATACATAAGAAAGTGGAGTGTATTATACTTTGAAGTACTTAATAAAATTTGTGTGGAGAAAAATGATTACGACAAGCTATTTCCTTCCGTCAAGTTGTATATAATATATAATATATTAGAATGAATCATTTAATCCGAATGGTTGAGAGTTGAGATCAACTTGGCTGTTGGCTGTTGTGTGTTTTGAGTTTTTGAGTTTCTGAGTTTTGTGTTTTCATTTACACGACGTGAATACGCTGAATACTCTGAAACCTTTTGGCTGTAATCCAAATTATCTGAGTAATATCACTATTTACTTTTCATCTAGTACATCACATCAAATCACGTAGCAATTCAGACAACGGATTACGATTATGTCACAAGACACAAGACATTTGTGTCTTCATTCTCCATGTTCATTCTATCTATTTAGTTTGATATTCAAAGAGGTTATACGTTATACATATTACGTGTACCGTTTACTGCTTACACTTTGCACTTAACTGAGAGAGTATGTAAAAACTAGAAGGTTTTTTTCTTACAGTATGCCTACGCAACCGGCAACCGAGTACGGTGTACGGTGTAACACGTCAGAAATCAGACGTCAGCTGAAAAATTAAAAACAAAAGTCAAGTTTGTCAACGTTGTCAATTTTCAATTTTCAATATCAAATATCAAATGTCAAATGAAGAGGGGAAGTTATTTCAACATGTAAATAACTTTTTAGAGTATATCCAATTGTTTACAATTTGTGATATTGCCTTTATGGTCGTTATATTAATGACGCTACATCAATTATTAAGAGTGCCCAGTGTCCCCAAAAATACATGAAAGTAGTCTGTTACGTCATATTTTATACCTTTTATTGTTGCCATTACAATGTTTGAAGGTTGATAAAACAAACGGTAGTACAGTATTCAGTACGGTGGAGGATTCTGGTACTGATTCTTACTCCATGTTTCTTACTCCATGTTTCATCTTTCAAGCGCCCTAGAATTACTACTGATTAGGAAAGTTTCCAAAATTCTACTAGAATTACTTATTTGAAATTTAGTGGATGAAACTAAAATGTTCACCCAGATAAAGATTGTTATAATAACATTTATTTGGCTGTTATACTTTTCTACCAGTTGTGTTTAGTGTTCATTTGTGACATTATTCTTGACTTTATCATTCTTGTTGACCTGAAAAAGGCCAAGGTTGAAGTACACACAGAGTCAAATCAGGGTAAAGGGTATCACACATAGAGCTGGAAGGGTGAAATACCAAATCTCAAATCTCCAGTCAATTTTCTTTAATTTTCTAGAAAATATGTATGACTTTCTTACAAGCATGTTCAAAATATAATGCTATTCCTACTGTATATGGTATACTTGTCAAGTGTAAACTAGAAGCTAGAAGCTAGAGAGTAAATGCCATGTGTCCTTCTATGTCGACATGGTATCTGAGAGGAAAGGAAATAACTTTGAGCTTATGTATGTATAATATACATATATGTATAAAGAATATATTATATCATAAAAAATATCGGTGTATCCAGCAAATCTAGCGGATATATATGTATATGTATATGTAATATGTATACGTGTTACTAGTTACTACGTTACGGGTTACGGGTAAAAGGTGCACTGCACACGGTACATAAATTCTAGATTGTGAAGAATGTCATGCCTCCTCATTCTGACTGGGCAGGGTTAAAACAGCGCGACACATAAGCTACGTGAATGGAATCAAGTCGTCAAGATAAGTTTACTTCAGCTTCAATGCATTTCCCAGTTTTATCATCTGACCTTAGCAAGAGTCAGCAGCCGATCCAACAACTCTCCCATTACCTTTCCTCCTGTCTCTCTCTCTCTCGCTCTCTCTCGTGTTCTCTCTTTCTCTTTGCCTCATTCTTTCTCGTTTCTAGTTTCTAGTTATAGTTCTAGTTCCTCCTACACTGTACGATGTTCATTCACTAGTCGCTAGTCACAAGTCAGTCAGAAAGTAGAAACATTATTACTATGTAAGAGGATAAAGTTCTGTGTGATATATTGGATATTACAGCATGCCCACGTACTATGATATGGTCGACACTACATACTCTATGTCTTTATTTCTGTATGTGTACAAGTGTAGGGGCTATACTTTGTATGCTGTACTTTATGCTATGTAGCATATATTATATGCAGAAAGTATACGGAAAGAAATTGGTACTTACTCTCATTTTTTCCTCGTTGTGCGAATGTGTAATAATTCCGTGTTCTGTTCTATGTTCTATGATATAATAAAATATTGTATAAAATGTTGACTTTGTAAGCCTATTTTTTTACACCATACACTATACGTATTTTATTCCAACTGGAGAATGTATATTGTATGTATGAAAAAGGAGAGAACATGGTAAAGAGTGTGAGAGTGAATATTGAGTATGGAGTATGGAGTATTGAGCATGTACGTGTAGAATGTAGAGTGTAGAGTGTAGAAGGGAAGAGTTCTCAAGTAGAAAAGGCTGTGAAAAAGTTAAAAGAGAGGAGAAAGAGTTAAAGGTCCACTTATCACCTCACTCTCTCTTCTCTCTCTGTATGTTCCGTCCTGATTGCAATATTATTGGATTTTCTGTGATGGTACAGAGGAGAGAGAGTAGAGAGTAGAGAGCACACACTGTAAACTCACAATCCCACACTCTTCTTTCATTCCATTCACTCTTTCACTCACTCATTCACCCACCAGTACCCAATACACACACACACACACTCTCTCGTTCGTTCTAAATCAAAATCAAAGTCTGAATCCAAATGAAATACAATGAATTCAGAAGTGGTTGGAAAATACTCATTCCACATCTAAAACGATATGAATTATGCATGTACTAACACTACGTACTATAGGAGACACTAGACACTCCACACATATACTGTATACATGTATCATTGGACTTTCGTAATAATAATAATTACAATTACGCTAGTGTATTCCAGTCATCCGTCCTCAATGCTCAATACTCATACTTTACTTTTGGTTTACACACATACGTGTAACATATCCATTTTCATCATCATTAATTTTGTCATGTGTAAAGACTGACAACAAGATGAAAAATCAAAAACACGTCTCTACTTTTGATCTCTCTCACAATCGTAATTATTATTATTGAAAAAAATTATCTAGACTATTATAGCGACATCCTTGAAATTACAACAAGATTCCCCTTTTAGTGGACAGATTATTATATTATTTGTATATAGTTGCCGACAAACAGTGAAAACACATAATATAATACATACAAATGCAACATTTTACTGACTGCAAATAATGCATGGAACATTTGTATATTTATTGTTATTATTATTATTTATAACTGTGACTAAATAGTATAGAAATGTGCAAAAATAGCAACAAAGTAGTAAATAAATAATCTCCTAGATCCTAGATCCTGCATCCTACACAAATGTCAGATTCGTTTTGGACTTTTGTAAGTTTAGTAAGGTTTAGCCTTTTAAAAACTTAAATCCCGAGTCCTAAGATTTCTTCTCCTTTCACCAAACGGTGCATACAAGTAAAAGATAATATACTCTCCAATTTTAAACTAAATGAACTTCTTTTTCTGGGGGAAAGTTCAAAACATGTACATTTTATACGTGTTCTGAGCTTTCACTCGGAAAAAGAAGTTCATTTAGTTTAAAATTGGAGAGTATGCTATATACATACGACATATTGTACATTGTACATTGTATATGGAATTATAATCCAATATCCATACCCACTATAAATCCGACAGCTAAAACGTGAGACGTGAGCTTAGCTGTTAGGTATGTATAGTATGTATATATATATGGAATATGAAGCATACAGTAGTAAGTGAGTACTAAGACTTCTCCGTCATCAAGATGATGTCCTTTCTTTTGATGTATTACGAGGATGAATTATTACGAATAGTTTTCTCATTCACATTTTATCAGTTTGAAATGTCAAATGACAAGGACAAAAACGAAAACGACGACGTCGATGATGATGATGACGAGAATGAAAGGCGAGAGAAAGAATACACAAAGTACTTTTTATACAGACACATTTGATTATAGATATGAATAGATCGATTTGTCTCTACTCTTTCCCTTTTACCTATCTATACGGAATTGACTATATCTACACGCACAAGCATTTTGTACAATGTACAATGTACAGGTATTTTTTTCTATAGAATTTTTTATGTGATACAAACAACAGCTAGGAATAAGGATAAAAAGGTACATGCAATATTCAGGACAGGGCGGTGAAAGCCTAATGGCTACTGACTGTAAGTTGAAAGTGTAAGCGTAAGTGAATCAAAAATACTGCATGCAATTGGAAGTGCATTCTACATTCTACAGTTCACTTTCTCCACTTTCTGCATCATCATCTATTATTTTACATTTTACATATTAACAATCACATTATTAGGAATAAAAGTAAAGTAAAGTCCACCCACGCTGCTGCTGATGTACTGTACATCAAAGCTCAGGTATCGTCTTGGTCTTGGTCTTTGTATTTATTCTTCTTGGCCTTCATTATCATCATCACCATCATTCTCCTCCGCCTCCTGCTCTTCAGTCTTCATTCTTCACGTCGTGGGACAAAAAGTTAATTTAGAATGTGCTAAAATGTCCATGTACATTCTGTGTTCTATGTTCTGATGCGGGTGCCTTGTGCCTTGTATACATTGTAAATTGTAAAAGAAGGGAAATACTAATACTCATCATCATGCTACAAGTTACAAGTCTCTCAAAACTTGAAAAGACTTTATTTCAATACTTGTTCAACTTGATTGATGAGTTCTAAATGTCAAAGTTTTCATTTGCCTAAGTACTCAGTTCGTGAATGAATATATAAGAATACAATATATACTTTATTTGAATATGCACCTACAAAATGCATATAGACACAAGACACTAGACACCAGATACTAGACATAACAGTGAGTCAGACTCTGATGCCAAGCGTACATATTTACACTGTACATTGAACATTGTACATTGTGTGTACATAATAATAAAATAGTATAGGATTCTAACACGTTAGTTCAAAGTAAACTTGAAGAATGGATACTTGACATTTTCCATTCTCCATTCTCCAAACCTTACATGTAAATTGAGTTTGAGCTTTCTCCATGTAGTCAAAAGTATTCATATTCATATTCACATCATTCAAAAGTCGAAACTGCAAACTGGAAACTCGAAACAAACTACAATATTTAGGATTTGTCTCATATCATGGAGCTTTTACTTGTCCACTTTCTTACTTATTAGATTATTTAGTTGGTCTATTTCAAGTTTTGAGCGGTACAGGAGATGGAAAGAAGGAAGAGAGAGAGAAATTTCGGTACATTTTCACTCTTATTTTGTACCCTGTTTGTTTGTTCCCAGTCAAAACAAAGAAAATTAAACACTGTAGTCAGTAGTTGTTTACATCGAATATCAATAAATGTCATAAGTATTATTCCGATATGAAGATTGAATATTAAAGGTTAAGGATCAATAATCGATAGGTATCTTTTTTTGTACATCAAAAAGTTTATATTCACCAATAGAAAATGTTAATTCTTTTTCTATACTTGAAAGACTTGAGCTTGACTATTCTTCATATTTCTTAACACTTGTTTATTCTTAAAGTGTTTTGTACTATTTTGATATTGCGTAATTATTACTCTACGTAAATGCACATGACCAGAGAATGTAGAATTTAGAATGAGAAGATTTAAAAAAAAAACAGCTTTATTTACCTCCCAGTTAGAAACAAGAGAGAGTTGAAACTTGCAAAAATGTACAAAATAGATACATTATGTAACGCGTAGTTTATTTTATGAAATGAACCATTCATTACACACTGTGAATGTAAACTGTGCATTGTACAGTGTACTTACACGGTTCATGGGAAGTACGATAAAAATGAATGTGACATGTGGTCTTTGGTGAGTCTCATTGAAATACTGAAGACTGTAGACTGTAGATTGTGAATTGTACATTGTACATTTTACATGATACTTGTAGAGAGAAAATGAAATGAGAACAAGTAGATTGAAAATTGGGGAAACTATCACTTGGGAAATGATCTTTGAATCTTTCAGTGTGTGTCGGAATTTGTACAGTACAGAATCCTTCAACTGTCGTCATCTTGTTTTGCGATCCCGTACATGTTATGTTATAGCCTCGTACTCGTACTGGTCTGATCTTGTCTCGTCACTCTACTCTACTTTGTACAGGATTCAAATCTCTCTCCTTCCTCTTTTTCTCCGGGTTCATAAATTAGCATGAATGTGTGGTCTAGAATCTTTTCTTGTCAATGTTGTATTATTTATGAATTGGCATTGGTGTCTCGTGCCTTGCAATGTGTGTGAATTATAGATAGAATGATCATTGAGCATGTGTCTCCAGTGTACATTGTGCATTATATATTGTACAGTGCGCACACATGTATTTGTATTTGTGAGTATAAAAGATGTACAGTATGTAAAACAGGGTAAACTCCTTATAAATGTGAGCAGTGAGAGTGTTGAATGTATTCATGTACATTGTGCATTGTACTTTGTACATTTCTTATAGACTAAATACTAAATACCAAATACACACGTGTAGATTTACCCTGCTATTTATTTACACATCTATCTATATAGAGAGATTTTTTGGGTGGTTTGATGGCAGTTTACAGGGTTTTTATGATGTCATATAAACAAACTGACGGCCAAATCAAGACAGACAAGGAAACAGATTCTATTCACTGATCTTTTTGCTCACATACTCGCATGTACTGTATACTGTATACAGCATGTATGAAGGCACACAACATCAGACATCACATACACAATATACAGAGAGAGAGAGAGAGAGAGTACAGAGGCAAGCCTGTGAATGAATTTGAAAAGACAAAGCATGTGCTACAATTTTATATTATTATATTAGGTTGGAGTCAGTAGTCAGGAGGAATATTCTTTTCAGAAAGTAGAAAGTACAAGGGACAAGATGAAAACTTGTTCAAAGAGTAAACTCAAAAGTAAATCCGTTTTACTTTTGACTTGACTTGTTGTCATTCTTCTTCTACATCATTTCTGCGTTCTACTCTGTACTCAATCATCAATCAGTATATGGATCTTCGTAAACAACATCGAAGTCCGAAAATTTTTCTATGTTAATATTAATATATTTACCCTGTTGTCCATAGAAATTAAAATGTTTGTTTAGATTTCCGAAACATGGATAAATTTCTTCAGATTCAGACTTAGGCGGGTTCCAAAACTTCGAAGTTATTTTCAAACGTAGACGAGCACATTAAAATTATCTTTGGGTCAGTTCATTAAAATTTTGAAAGTTTTTTTATCGGTTTTGAAAGACAACACACTAAAGTAA
>JAQGBI010000580.1:0-14625 GCA_034698325.1 Sminthurinus elegans | reverse complement strand
TTAAAATATCGCACAAAATTGCTTATTTTGATGGATTTGAGGCCCATTTTATAAGTATGCCACAAAGTGGCTTAATTTGATACATTTTGGCCAAATTACAGAATAATGCATAAATTGGCTTATTTCAATAGATTTTCATAATCTTTCAAAAATTAGCTTGTTAAAACGTATTTCTGGCTCATTTTAAGGAAATTTCACAAAATCTCTGATTTTGTTGGATTTCTGGCCTGTGTTTAAAATATCGCACAAAATTGCTTATTTTGACGGATTTGTGGCCCATTTTATAAATATGACACAAAATGGCTTAATTTTTTGGTCATTTGAAAAAACCGCAAATCTGCAAATCTTGGATACTTTTTTGCCACGCTATCGTGGCGCTATTAAATATGGCCCAAAATGGCTTATTTTGACAAAGTTTGACCTTGTTTTTTGGCGTAAATTTTTACACTTTTTTCGCAGTTTCTTTTTGGGTGTTTTGGCTTAAAACGAGAAGCTTCTGATGCGCTTTTTGTCTTATTTCGTCAAATTCAAATATGGTCTTTTTTCACCCCCCACCAGAGGTCAACTTTGATGAAATAAGCTTTTTTTGTAAAGGCTGAGCTGACATAATTCATATTAAGCCAAAAATGACAAAACTTCCAGGGCAATTTTTATCTTATTTCTTCATATTTGAAACAGGCCAAAAACCCCAAAATGCAGAAATTTCTTATTTCATGAAAGTTCCGTGGTCTTTTTTGGCTTATTTCGTCAAAGTCGCTTAATCCGGCTGATTTTCCGAGCGGATTAGTGTTTACACACACACCCCGCACATTGCAGGTAAAACAATAGGGGTCGGCTGGGAGAGCCGATCCCTAAAAATCCACTCTTTTCTTCAGCTGCCTCGTCATTTTCATTTCCATTGTGGACAAATTTCATGCCAAGTTGTGGATTTTGTTTCATCTCCCGCTTGAACTGGTTCCAGAAGAAGGGAAAATCTGTAGCCGTTGTCATGAAAACCGTTTTTGAATGTCTCAATTTTCCAGGGATGAGTTGATGCAGTTCGTCGATGCATGTCACGTTTTGACGAGTCAAGAGCATTTCAAGTTTGTAAAGTTCTTGACACGGCTCGAATTTCTGACAACCAGATTTTTCAAATGGGACAAAAATGGAGTCCTTTCCGCACAGCGAGACACATTTGTTGATCAAGTCGTGTCTTGAGTCATGTACAAATATCTTGGATCCGAGAAATGACGGTTTTTTATCAAACCAAAGCCAGTGCTTCAAATTGAACGGATCCACGATCTGTTCAACGTCTTTTCTGCAACTAATGTCCATTTCCGTGTAGTAGACGAAGAAGCTGCCATCTTTGAGGAAATCCTTAGAACTGTTCCATTTCGGCTGACTTGCATAAGGAAAATCCAGCGTGTAGTCACTTTTGATGATCCCACGGAATCCGTTTACCAAAATCAGGCTCATCAACAACCAAACGCCCAAAATCAAACGAATCGCTCTATTTAGCCCTTTTTTGATGAAGTTTTGGTGGATTTGGATGCCTGGAGGAATTTCTTGATCAGGTTGTTCCAGCAAAATTCTAAGGATCCAAAACCAGAGTTCGGACAGTATCTTCCAGATACTCGATTTGGAGATTTTTGAAGTTTCTTTTGGGTTTTTGATCAGAGCGAGAATCAGGAGCACAGCGACGGTGATCCCCATGGAAACGAAGAGGAGGATCCAAACCTCTTTCTGAAACGGCGTCGTGTAGATCTGAAGTCCACTTTTGATTTGATAGACACTGTCGCTCGTGATGAATTTGTAATTTTTGTTCCCTGTCCAAATCCAAGGGCGATACGTACCCTGCTCAACTCCAGCTTCTGGTACAGCGCCATCTATTCTCACATCCAGCTTTCCAGACCTCCAGATAACACGGTCAAGGCTGTCAGTCTGCCCCCATGTTTCATTTACAATAACAGACTCAAGAAAACGTTGCAGGGTTGTCGAAAAATTGGTGGCTTGAAATCGATCTGCGGGAGTTTTGAATAGGAGCTGAAATTTGTAAGTTGATTGAATATAGTTTTGTGGAGTTCCAGTCCCGTCGTTTTTTATTCTCTTGTTTTTGAACTTGTTGAACAAGACATTTGAATAACATGAAGTTTTTTCAGAGGGTTTTGTTATCTGATTTTTATTTGGATTTGGATTTTCGCAAGGTGGTTCTGGATTTATTTCACCACTTAAAATATTCCAGTGATTGAAAAACCACACGCTCGAGATTTCTAATTCCACTTTTCTCAATTTTTCTGGAGATTTTTCTGCTGCTGTTGCTGTTGATTTTGATGTTGGAACTGTCAAAACTACAAGAGGAATCAGTAAATTTCCTAGTTGATAGCGGAATTCGGAGAAAAATGGTTGTGGGAAATTTCCTCGTTCTATTTTTTCTTTTACTGTGGAGCCATTTTTTAATTGGAAAATGAAATTTTTCTCTTGTGAAATTTCCAAGAAAACTAGTGTACATTTTGCTGTTATTTGAAAGACAAAATGCTTACATTCACCGTTCTCGATAAAAGTGACACAAAATGCTCCAGTTTGAGTGTAACTTTGTACGCTCAACAGGAAAAGCTGCATTTCGTCATCCAACCTGTCGAATTTATTCTCATCCCCATCTGAAAAACTCAGAGGCCAGTGCAAAATGTTGATGTAGCAGAGAGAATATTTGACACGAGTTGCTGTGCTCAGTCCGTTGGCCAAATACTTTCTGTAATCCCAGGATGAAACATTTTCCATGTCTCTCAATAAAAATGGGACCAGAAAATCCGAATTACCCAAATTCCGCTTTTGGTTCTGATTTTGGATTTGATTTTGCATTGAGCCGAAACCGAGACCAAGTTGAATTTGAGCTGCCAATTGAAACGGAATTTCCTGGCTTTTGTCATTATTTTGATTCAAAATATTTCCAGGGAGATGAATCCAGCAGCCGATTTCCGCCACGTCATCCAAAATGGAGATGACGTCCATGTTTTTCAGAGTCGATTGCTCGATTGAAAATCCAAAAGAAATCCCTTCCCCTTTTTCTTCAGCATTAGTCAGCGCCAACGGATTTTGTAGCATCGAAACCACCAGAACCATTATGAATTTCAGGGCAAAATAATAATAATAATAAGTCGCCATTTTTAAAATGGAAGTGGGAATAAATGTCTTACTAACAATAAAAGATTACCAAAAATAAAAGGAATAACCAGTGATATTTTTTGGGAGTTAGTCTGGTATATTTTTATCTTTGTACTCGTATAATTTTCACTGCTGACACGTCCTTTGATTTTGATTTCAATTGCTGTGTGTTTTCATGGGACTTTTTGGAGCCAACAGCCAACAGTGTTTTATACCGCGAGTATGAAAAATCTATAAGAGTTGGTCCGACAGAGTCTTTTAACAAACCTCTTTTCTGATTAAATGTTCTTCTGGATGAAAAAAAAACACTTGGCAACTTTTTGATGGCACTTCAAAATTTACATGAACAAATTGGGCATAGAAAAACATTCAAGTTTCAATTTTCGTATTAATGCTCAAAGTAGAATTTCACATTTTCAAAACCAATGGATCAGAATCAGAAGCAGAGAAAGTCCAGGCAAACAACTCAAAGTAATTTTTAATCTCCTCGAGTTAATCAATAAATTCCAACGTGCGCCACCTAAATATTGTGGCAAATAGTAACACGAAACACTAAAACTTTTCAGGTCGATACATATCGAAATGAAAATGTTTGGAACGATGATGTGGATTGTGTCCATGAATCATGTTTTTGAGGGGTTTGCATGAATTCAACCCATTTGGGGTTATCGAAACCACACTGCGCCACCTGGAGAACGTTGGTTGTACTAGTTTGAGCATCT
Source organism: Sminthurinus elegans (assembly GCA_034698325.1). Taxonomy (NCBI): domain Eukaryota; kingdom Metazoa; phylum Arthropoda; class Collembola; order Symphypleona; family Katiannidae; genus Sminthurinus; species Sminthurinus elegans. The sequence goes on along the minus strand of JAQGBI010000580.1, from coordinate 10,762 downwards.
CTGCAAAGGTTTGAGTCGAATAATGCAAAAATGAAAATTTTTGAGCCGAAAATGCTTGATTTTGTGCAAGAATGTACTTGTTTTGTGTTTTTTGGTACATTTTGGTTTATGAAACCTATTGTGCGCCACCTGGATATTAAGAGGGGGTACTAAAATAAGTGTCCCTGCAAAGTCTTAGGGCGATACATGCATAAATGAAAAGGTTACAGGCATTTGGCGGTTTCGGTATTTCGGTATGTCGGTACAACTTTACCCGCATAAATCCTTCTGTATTCTGCATTCTGTTATCTGTACCTTTAAGAAGCGTATAGTTAAAAAATCCATCGTTTTTTTGTTTTTATGTACTAGCAGTGCTGGCCAGCACAATTGCTAGCTTCACGGATATTCTGAAAACGCAACTACTCAGATTCATTTAATTAGTTTGGATGCACAAGCATGTAAATTTACACCAAACCCTTCACCAAAGAAAGCAAAAATCCCTGAAATTAGACCACCCACGAAAATGTATAAGGAGGCTTTTACAACTCCGTCATTCAATCCCACGCTGGTTTCATCCTCTGCATCTCGCTTATTTCCAGTTCCATCACCATCTTTCACATCGTCATTCTCATTCTTCTCCCTTTTTTGTCCCAGTTCCTTGTGAAAAACCTGTCTGAATTTCTTGAGTCGTTCCGTTTGTTCAATGTCCTCTACCATTTTCTGCCACATCTGGAAAATCCCGGTGCTCATCATGAATTTCAAAGTCCTCATCACCACGTCCGCAGCCGGCATGACAAAATGCCAAGCAAAAGGGAGTTGGTAAAACTTCTCCTTTGCCAAATAGAAATTTCTTTGGAAAAGACGAGGTAATGTTTTCAAATTAGCAAGAGCGTGTGACTCTTTAATAAAAATGGCGGATTTGTCATTCGCCCAAATTTTCTTGCCCTCTTCTACACTTGAGACGGATCCAATGTCGCCGTGGTAAATCGTCAGATTCCTCAGCATTTCATAGTCCCATCTTGAGCCGGGCGATGCCCAGTCCGTGAAACGAGGTTCAAAAATTTCTAGCATGTTGTCATGTTGCCAAATTGTGTAATTTTCGGCAATGAGCTCCAAAAAGCTCTTATGACTGGTAAAAATGCTCGGAGCCGTTTTGAAACTCTGGAGTTTGCACAAGTAGAACGTGTTTAGAATCATGCTGACAAAGAGCCAGGTCATGTAGACGGTTCGCCTCAGTTTTGTGGGGGAGTGGAGGGGCGGCGCTTGATTGAGGAAGAAGGAAATTGATAATAATCCCGCGTGACTAAACGACAGTGGTAGAAAAACTGCTTTTGGTTTCGAATCCGGGACATGGCGCCCTTTTTCGAAATTTTCTTCTGTTCGTTCGCGCCCAATTTTTAGCCTCAGGACAAACACGAAAAGCACAATAAGCGCGCTTATGAAAATCCAAACTTCGGGCGTCAGCGGATTCGTCACATTTTGAAAGGAGCTCAACTCGTCCGTTTCAATCCCTTTGCCATAATAAATCACATAGCGCGTAAAGTCAAAAATGAAGTCGCGGCTAAAGCGGGAATATCGATCCACATAAATATTTGGCTGAATGTAGCCAAATTTGCACATGTCATCCCGCGCGGTCCATTGTGATCTGGGCGTAAAATTGGCATGGCGACCCAAGTCACACATGATTTTGACATTTGGCAGATAACTCAGGCCGCTGGTCAAGACGTGCTTCATTTGCATGGCTGAAACTGTTTTGAGATCGTAGCGCCAACTGACGGGGCCATCATGAACGATGACGTCATTTTTTAAAAAATTCCGGCGGGCATCTTTAAACATCCTTTGAAATGACTCAAAAGACCGCCACATGACTTCATGCTCCCTGTTGAGGTAGTCAAAACAGGCCACTGCCCTCCCGGGGCAATTTACTCGATATCGAATGACCATGAAGTGAAAAGTGTGCCCAAGTTGAAAGAGGCGGAAATTTGGCCTAATTTCCGTGATCCCTGGATCAGCCACAGGATTTATATTTTGATCAAGGAACATGTCCTCCGTCCGCCCCCACCACAGAACCAAAACGTTGTAGGGTGTGTCACAATTTTGATGGGAAATGAAGTTTCCTCTTCGACGCCAATTTAGTTGCATCAAAATGATGAAGTCCTCGTCCAATTTCACTTCTGGATTTATTCGGAGGGTTGAAAGTGGATTTGGCAAGAATAGATTCTGGCTGCGTTCTGTCCATTCTCCTACGATTCCAAAAATTACCAGGCAATTTAGAGCCAATTTCCTCGTGGTTCTGGAACGCTCGTATCCCGGTTTTGTCCAGATAAAGAATGTTACAAAATTGGCAGAAGATGCGGCAACGGAATGGAAAAGATCCTGCACATCTCGATTTCTGTGGTCAAAAGTATCGTCAGTTTCCATGAAAACCAGAAATTGACAAACGCTTAGTGGTCGGACTATCGTTGGAAAATAAACTTCAGTCTTTACTTTGCTAATTGCAAAAAGGAGAAACATGGACAAAATTATAACGAGCCTCATTATTTCAACACTTGTTTTGCACTTGGATTTTGGACGTCCCGAAACTAATGACTAAACATGGAAATTTCCAAGAAAAAATGGAATATTTGTAAAAAAGGAAAATGTACGCGTTTTTAACATTCAAATAAAACCAAACAAAAGGAGCCAGCCCTTGAACTATTTTTATTGAAGATTCCAATTGAGAACTGAGCTGAGATGAGATCAGTAAATAATAAACAGAACAATGAACAAAAACACCGTCTTTACTTTGATGTGCACCTGCATGCTGTCTTTTCACACTTTGAGATACAAGGTTTGTTTGCACTCTCAAAAAGATGGAATTGTTGAAGCTTTTCATATTTGTTTTTGCTTGCATTTTAGAACCGCCAACTCAGGACTCAGAATTCAAGAGCGTTTAACATTGAATACAAAATACAAAAGAAGGTTGCGTCTTTTTCATGCTGTGTTTATTTTTCGCTTTAACACTGTTTCACGCTCATGTTCCTATTTTATTACTGAGAATCGAGATGGCCACCTGGATTCCAGGTCCTGGAACCTGGCATTGTGTTTGCGAAATGCCACCATTTCATTACACATTTTACTCGAGTTGAGGAGGATTTTTCCATATTTTTGATAGCAAATGAAAGAAAACGTTGTTGAACTTTTTATTTTCTCAAGTGCCAGAAAATGATGAGTCTGATCCAAGTTCTAGGTTGACAGTTCAAATGAGCAGTTAAACATGGCAATAAACTTATAATTACGTCTTAAATGTAGACATAACGTGTCACTTGTCTTTTTTTGACATTGGGTTAGCAAAACGCAAAAGCTAAAAGAAATACAGTTCCTGTTTTAGTAAACTTTGAGATGGGAAATGAGTCAAAGGATTTTTGTGCAATAAACCAAAATTTTAACTTTTATGGATTATTTATAATTCAGGATTTTCGATTTTTGCAATTTTGTGGATAAAAATGACTATTTTCTCATTTTGTGAGAAAACTGCTAACCCAATGGGCGTACTCTCAAATCAAGAGTTGTAGCTCTTGGTCTGAATTTACTAATTCCTTTTTATCCCGTTGAAACATATTTATATTTGGCTGAGAAACGGAGAAAAACGTTTTTGAGAGTTCAAGCAAACACAGACATTAGTTACTCTATAACAAAATTCTGTTGCTATGGATTCTCGTAACTAAAGAAACATTTCAGACACTGTAGACATGGAATTAATATGTAAATTCTTGTGTTTTTATTAAAAACTTCAAGTTCAAAAGTATCAAGTGTGCTTTTAAAAACTTAATTATTACCTTTCATTTAATTAATTTGGATAAACAAGCATATAAATTTACAGTCAAACCTTCACCAAAAAAAGCAAAACTAGCTACAATTAGACCACCCACGAAAATGTATAAGGAGGCTTTCACAACGCCATCATTTAAGTCGAGTCCGGTTACATCCTCTCCATTTTCATTTTGCTCGCCATCTTTCACATCGTCATTCTCATTCTTTTCCCTTTTTTGTCCCAGTTCTTTGTGAAAAACCTCTCTGAATTTCTTGAGCCGTTCCGATTGTTCAATATCCTCTATCATTTTCTGCCACATTTGAAAAATCCCCGTGCTCATCATGAATTTCAACGTCCTCATCACCACATCTGCAGCCGGCATGGAAAAATGCCAAGCATAAGGCAGTTGATAGAATGTTTCTTTGGCTAAATAATAATTTCTTTGGAAGAGACGTGGCAGAATTTTCAAGTTGGCCCGGGCATGCGACTCTCTAATAAAAATGGCGGATTTGTCATTTGCCCAAATTTTCCTGCCATCTTCTGCACTTGAGACGGATTTAATGTCATCATGATGGATCGTCAGATTTCTCAGAATTTCATAGTCCCATCTTGAGCCGGGTGATCCCCAGCTCCGGAATCTAGGTTCAAAAGTATTCAGAACGTTTTCATGCTGCCAAATTGTGTAATTTTCGGCAATGAGGTCCAAAAAGCTCTCGTGACTAGTAAAAATACTCGGCACAGTTTTGAAGCTCTGGAGTTTACACAAATAATACGTGCTTAGAATCAGACTAGTAAAGAGCCACGTGGTGTAGACAATCCACCTCAGTTTTGTGGGGGAGTGGAGGGGCGGCGCTTGATTGAGGAAGAAGGAAATGGCTAATAATCCCGCGTGACTTAAGCTCAGCGATAAAGGTGCTGCGGTTGATTTTGATTTTGGTTCCAAGAGATGGCGCCCTTTTTCCAACTTTTTTTTGCTTCTTGATACGGCCCATTTTTTGGATTTAAATGACCCGCCCTGAAAATCCTCGTTAAGGTCCTCATTTTGACGCAACATCGATCCGCGCACAATTTTTAGCCTCAGGACCAACACGAAAAGAACAATTAACGCGCTAACAAAAATCCAAAGTTCGGGAGTTAGCGGATCCGCCAAGTTTTGAAAGCAGCTCAACTCGTCCGTTTCAATCCCTTTGCCATAGTAAATCACGTAGCGCGTAAAGTCAAATATGATGTCACGGTTGAAACTCCAATATCGATCCACATAAATATTTGGCTGAATGTAGCCGAATTTCAACATGTCAGCCTTTGCGTTCCCTTGTGACCTGGGCGTAAAATTAGCATGATGACCTAGGTCACACATGATTTTGACATTTGGCAGATAACTAATTCCACTGGTCAACACATCCTTCATTTTCATCTTTGAAATTGTCATTAGGTCGTAGCGCCAACTGACGACGTCGTCATAAACAATGACGTCATGTTTTAAAAAATTCCGGCGTGTATCTTTGAAACTAGCTTGAAGCAAACTAAGAGACCGCCACATTTTTTCATGGGCACTATTTAGCAATTCAAAACAGGACAGCCTCCCGGGGCAATTAACTCGATATCGCTTGACGATGAGAGGAAACGTGTGACCAAGTTGAAAGAGGCGGAAATTTGGCCGAATTTCTGTGATTCCTGGATCAGCCACGGGGTTTATATTTTGATCCAGCAGCAAGTCCTCCGTCCGCTCCCACCACATAACCAAAATGTTGTAGGGAGTGTCACAATTTTGATTGGAATATGTATGTTGTCTTCGATTCCAATTCAGCTGCATCAAAATGATGAAATCCTCGTCCAATTTAACTGCTGGATTTATTTGAAGGGTTGAAATTGGATTTGGCAAGTAGAAATTCTCGCGGGATTCTGTCCATTCTCCAGCCATTCCAAAAATTACAAGGCAGTTTAAAGCCAATTTTCTAGTGGTTTTCAAACGCTCGTATCCCTGCTTTGTCCAGATGGAGAATGCCACAAAATTTGCGGAAGATGAGGCAACGGAATGGAGAAGATCTTGTGTATCTCGATTTTTACTGTCAAAAGAATCATCAGTTTCCATGAAAATCAGAAATTGGCAAACGCTGAGCGGCTCAACTATCGTTGGCAAATAAACCGCCGTTTTCACCACTTTTAGGGCAAAATGGAGAAAAATTGACAATATGAAAAAGAGCCTCATTATTTCAACTTTTTAGAATTGCACAATCTATGTTTTCAAGTTGTGGACCCTGTAAAATTAATGATAATAATGATACAAATTTAAAAGTGAAAAGAATAAGAAAATTATTATAAAAAAGACAAAAGATTTGGCTCATGAAATTTTTCTCTCTAATTCAACCAAACAAAATAAAAGGAGCCTGGCTTTCAAAAAATTATACAGTTTTTCTGCAGTTTTTCTCAATTGGAGTTCATTTGAGAATTGAGAGGAGCTGAGCTGACGTCATTAAATAATAAATAAGACACTGAACAAAAACACCGTCTTTACTTTGATGTGCACCTGGATGCACTTTTCACACCTTGAGAAACAAGGTTTGTTTGCACTCTCAAAAAGATAGAATTCTTGAAGCTTTTCATAATTGTTTTTACTCGCATTTTCGAACCGCAAACTCAGACTCAGAATTCAAAAGCTTTGAACATTGAATACAAAAGAAGGTTGTGTTTTTTCATGCTGTGTATTTTGTATTTTACTCTTAAACATTGTTTCACGTTCCTCTTCATGTTTCGTAACGGAGATGACCACCTGCAAACTGCAACCTTGAACTTCTGCTGTATCTAAAATGACACCATTTTATTGCACATTTTACTCGAGTTGAGCAAGATTTTTCTATATTTGTAACAGCAAAATTGTTTAGCTTGTTGTGTGTTCTCAATTTTCAAGCATGAAAAAATATTTAGAGATGACTCAATTTCAGTTTTATTCATGCTTCAGGTTGACATTTAAAAAGAGTAGTTAAACATTGCAATAAATTACTTTTTACATTTTAAAATGTGGACATAATGCGTCACTTGTCATTTTTTGACCTTTGGTTAACAACAACTTAAACCTTGATCTAACACTATTATTGTTATTTGAAGTTGTCATTCCTATTTGTGGATTTTGAAATTCATTGAGGGAAAATTGGAGCCATTGGAATTTTCTCCTTTGAATTAAAATTACCCTTGAAATTTCATGACATGCTAAAAAATGTTCTTCGTTTGCCTCTTTTTTACCGTGTATTCAAAATTACTGTATTAAAATTACCTCCAGTTGAAATTAATTCATTGTTGAAAATAAACCCATGTCCTTTTATTGAACTGCATCTGACATTAGAATTTTTTCAATATATTTCACATGGTTTCAAAAATGTCATGATAAAATTTCCGCCCACGGTAATTTAAATCATAAAAGGCATCCACAGTCCTTCATGACACGACATGACTAAATTTCCAACGATGGTGTAATTACATGACAATTTATTGCAAAATTTCCCATTATACATTAGACATGCAATTACTAATTAGCTGAAATTCTAAGGGCATAATAACTGGCGCATTTCAAAAATCGTGGAGCTGATTCTCCAAAGTAATTTGCATTTAATCTGACGGATGAATGAAATGTAAAACATGATTGTAGCTCCGTAATTTGCAAAATGCATGACATTTTTCCCGTATCAAAATCTGAAAACAGGATTCGGCTGGAATTTCCGGCCGAATTTTCGCTCAATTTTCGGCTGAAAAAGTCAATATTTCCAACAGAATTCTGGCGAATTTGTTTAATTTTGCCTGGATTTTCCAGACTGTCGGCCTAATTCGGAGGAATAAGCTGATTTTTTCAGCCGATTATTGGGCGAAATATCGGGGGCTAGAAAACCCAACCGAATTCGGCGTGGAATTTTGATACGGATTCCGATTGAAATTTTTATCCAAGAGGATTTTTAGTTTCCAATTTTTCCAAACAAAATGAAACAGAGGGAACAAGTTTGAAGTTTGGAGTTTTAAAATGAAATTTACAAGTGTGGTTTTCATATGTTTTAGCCTGTCTCTTCTTGATGGAAAATTCTTGAGGGTCTCAGGTGAAAATTCCAAGGAATTCAAGTGGATACCGAAAAAGTAATACTTTTTTTTGAGACACTTTGATTTTTTATGAGTTAGAAAGCCTTTAGTTTCTTCAAAAGAGTAAATTGTAATTTTTTTGGCAGATATCAAGATGAACTGGAGCACTTTAAAGTTACTCAAGATCCCCAGGAAATCAACTGCTTAGCGCAGAAGGTCAAGACGGAGGGCTGTAAAGAATGTGTTGAAGAGCTAAAAGAACTTGCCAAGAAAAACGGATTTCCTCTTGTAGCAGAAGGAAACAGTACGTTTTTTTTTGGAAATATCTAAATTAATTATGAAAAAAAAACGTCTTAAAATGAATTGGAGAAATAACTGAAAGATTTTTATTTTCCTTTCTTTTTCCTTTGTAGAAAACTGTCCAATTTTTACAAAAAGAGGTGGAACGCTAACCTTGAGCTGTGATGACGGTGCAACACTAAACTCTGCTCACAATTTTTTCATATTATTTACTACTCTTGCGCCGTATTTTTTAAGCTGAGATTTTTTTTACAGAATTTGAAGCACAATGCCAAGCATACAATTGTCAAGTTGATTGATGTGCTTGTCTTATATTTGTTTTTTTCCCGCACTTTTGATTTAGACAAAGTCGTCAACGTCACCAGTACTTTTTACGGGAAAAAAAAACAAGGTTGTCAAGGAAACGCCGAGGATTTTCTCACGGTTCAAGAAATGTAAGACTCGTTTCTTCCCCACATTCATAAAATGGTCAAACTTGACACTTTGAAAGAGATACAATTGTAATTAATATTTTCACGCAGGTGTAATCATCGACCAATTTGCAATGTCAAAGCAGCGCCATCTGTCTTTGGTGATTCTTGTCTGGGAGTCCACAAATATCTGATGGTTTCTTACGAATGTTTGTCAGGTATTTAGTTTTCTTCAAAAATCAACAATCCAATGGAAATTCACCTCTTTTTGACGTTTGGGTTACACAATACAGCGCTTTTCTCTGTTTAAACAGAAAATGTAATGGCAGCTTGGAAAAAACCAATAAGAAAACCTGAGCATGCGTGGAGCTGGATAAACTGTGGAATTGATGATGCTTACACTTTTCTGGATGATGCGGTGAAAGTTGGCAAGGGCACAGATGAGAAAAAGGGGGATTTTGAGATTTTTGTTGTCCGCGCCAAACTCAGCGGACGATGGATCCCCGGGAAATTCATTTTCCATAAAAATTGTATGCATAAAATCCAAAATAATTCATTTTCTTTCCTTGCTAAGTCAACGCTCGGAAGTCTCTTAAAACTTTGTCAAAAATGTCTACTTAAAAATCTTAATTGTGTCACGAATTTCCAATTCTAGCACATCTGTCAAATGCTCAAAGATTTGTAGCCCTTTTTCCCGTAAACGGAACAGAAGAATCAAAACCTACTTTTCAGGTTCCCTCCAATTTTGTTTTGTAGTTTGTGTTTTGTTAGTTGGAAGAAACAGTGAAAATATTGCTAAAATTGTTGTAAATTACAAAGAACTTTATGACTACAGATTTTGGTGGACCCGGACAAAAAACTCAAGTTTATTCGATCATCACCAGACCTAAGAGAAAAAGAGCTGGCAATCATCGGCGGCAGTACTTTGGACGGAGAAGAAACTTACATCGGACGGGCGGAACACAACAAAACTATTCTGTGTGGGAAAATTGGGCCGAAGCAACAGGTTTTGAATGCCTTTGACCAAGGTCAAGCCTATCAAGTTTCGATCAAAACCGGTTTCGAAATCCTCTGCTCAAGTAAGAAACTAGATTTCATCAGCCACTTTTACTCCTGGTTTGCTGATTATTACACAAATTTAAACAAAATATTGTGAAGGTTTTAAAAACTGGTCAAAGCTTTTTTTAAAATATTGTATTTTAACTAAAAGTGTTAATTTTTTGTTTGATTTCTTTTATAAGGGCGTGCGTTGGGATGGGTCAATTTCTCTGTGCACAACTACTCGAAATATTTGCCTCCGGTGACGGCCGGCATACAGCCTGATAGTTCTCAAGGCCCCGATTTCCGGTACAATGTCTTTGTAGCTCGAACACATTCGAAGACAAAAGGTGAAATCGTGATTGGCAAAATTCTTGAATCTCCTAAAGACTCAAAGAATCAGAATCAGAGTGTACGAGCTTTCTTCACTGTAAATGGAAAGGAAAAGCAAGTGGATCAATTTCAAGTAATTTGTCATTTTTTGAATTATTAAAAGTCTTTTCTTGGGAGACAAACATTGCTTTAAAACTGCTGCTTTTTTATTGACAATTTATTGCAGTTGCTGGTGGATAACGACAGGAAGTTGAAATGGACTCGAGCATCACCAAATTTGGAAGAGCGGCAAAGGGCTTTTGTGGGCGGGAGCACAAAGCATGGGGAGGATTTGCTAATCGGTAGGACAAAACACCAGTGCAAAAACGATGTTATTGGAACAATTTACTCGAATTCAACTACACTGAGTTACAGTTGGAAGAACAAAAAATTTGAGGTCAACAACTTTGACCTCCTGGTTTACCGCGGAGGAACAACGCGTAAGAGTTTTGAAAATCAGCGCTACTCTCAATATTGAATTTTGATGTCCTTTGTCAAAAAACGTTAAAAATGAATTTTATTTGTAAAATTTTCTAGCTGCAAAATCTGGAGGCACGTAAAAAACTTGAATTTTAAAACTTTGCGCTTCTTTTTTACGCTAATTTGAACTAAAAATGCTGCATCATCATAAAGTTGCTGTTTCTTTTATTGAGGACAGATGTAACCCGCGCTTACGAAGATGAGGTCATACAATTGACCTGTGATGATGGAGCAATTAATATAAACACTGTGTTTTATGGCAACAAAGAAGAAGGTTGCAGATCCTCTCATTCTGCACTGCCAATAATGGAAAAGCTGTAAGAAACAC
>JAQGBI010000579.1:0-14636 GCA_034698325.1 Sminthurinus elegans | reverse complement strand
TCTGGTGATAATGTTGACAAAAATATGTGACCAACGGAAGTCAAAAGGAAGGTGAAATTTGATGTTGTAGTCTTCTTCGAAGCTGTAAATAGTAGCAGCAAAATGGTTAAAAGGACCTTTCTATTTTGAGAAAGCAGAAGGGAGCAATGATTAAATACGAATTATTTTAGAATCGGATTTGTAAATAGTAGGATTATGGATTTATTTAATTCTAGGAAAAAATGTAGAAAAATATAGAACCTAAATTCAAGCGCTCTGTCCCATTAAATTTTTAGGTACTTCTTGAGGCAGCTAAATTTGTACTGTTTAGGGAAAATATGGAGATTTCTTCCGTGTTTTCAGGAACAAATTTAATCTGGTTTAAATTTACGTAAAATGTAGAACATTAACGCCGCTTCTACAATTTCTAAAGGTAAATCTAGTACTTATATACAGTTTCTGTGTTGAAAAGGACAAAAGGAAAAACATGGAATTCAAAAATCTGCAGTTTGGCCGTTCGTTTGTTTTTATTAGAAAAGGAAAGAACAATCCTTCATGAAAAGCATTTGTTTCAAACGGGGTCAGCTTCCAACTAATTCTAAGTCCTTGTAGTTTTGGGTTGCTGTTGAATTGGGACAAAGTGCATGAAACTTGAAATGTGTTACGTAAGCATACCAGACCTTGTTGTTGGAGTTGAACGCCGCATACAAATTTCATACATATTAAACCAGTTTTGAGGTGGAAGACTGCACATCTCGGTTGTCTAAACAGAATTATAAACATGCATGATACAATTCAACAAGATGTAACTATTGAAGCATGTCACAGACTGACTAACAATAAATCAACTCTCAGATTGTTTTGAACTTTTTTGAAAGGTAACAGGGATGACCAAAGTGAAAGATAAATAAGTTTTTGACAGTTTGTCTGTTTTCCTGAGAAAAATGCCAAGGCCCATTTTGAATAAGGAGAGTTTCTTTGAAGCAAAGTTGAGCTTTTAACCAATTTCTTGCATTTCTGTATTGTGCTTTCGATTATTACAAAATTGTTTCCAGTTGAAAGAGCTTGCAGGAAACTTTGCGCTATTGGAGTTGAACGCCATCCAGAATTTTCTTGTCTGTGGTCCTGTCCAACCTTTAGAGTTCCATTTCTAAGCATGGCCTTCAAAAGTGACCAATGTGTAAACTGTGTATTTGGTAACCGTGGTTTCGCTATTTAGACATCCGGATCAAACTAATCACAAAACATTCAGCATTCTGAACCAATGTCAATTTCTTTGTAATTGTGTATTTTAACAGTAGTGAACATTCTGCTGGTAACCAAATCAAACTCATTTAAACCCGCACACGGAACTTTCTTTATTTTTCTACATAAAAACTTAAAAGTGAGTTAAAGTTCAAAAATGCACATTTTGACTTGTTCCCAAATTCTCGGTATACTTTTTTCACTGTTTTGCCTTTTCCCTCCTTTTATTTCTATTTTCCTGGTTCCAAGAAAACCAGAAACCTCTCAGCGGACAGCGGTAAATTTCCAGGAATTTCCTTTCTCTTTTTGATTCGCCCAGTTTAGTGTTTCAAATGTTTTTACCTATCACATTCACAAAGCAAAGTCAGTCTTTTTGTGACAACTTGGTCTTCAGTACAAAGTTTTTCTCAAGTAATCTTTTGCATTTCGCCTTTTACATTAAAACTATAAGAAATAAAATATTCCAGTGGGAAAAATCTCAATTGTGTTGAAACTTGAACATGTCGTGAATCCCAGCCAAATTTACACATTGTTTGAGCCTTAGCAAGAAAATTTTGACAAGTTAAATCTTTAAATGTTTTTAGTCAAATTCAAGCTTCTGTTTCACATGACATGTGGTTTTGAAGCGCTTTACTGCATTCAAAATTCCTGCACACAAGGGAAATTCATTTCACCATTAACTTCGTGCAGTGTGAATAAAATCCGACGTTTATCTATTTTCCCTGATTCCTGTAATTTTCAGTAGTTTTAAGTTTCTGTTCTAAAATCCGAGGAATTTCTTGTAGTGTTTTTGTAAACAGTTTAGTGCTACTTAAAAAAATGACAAGTGTGGATAAAAATAGCATTGAGTACAAGTGCGCCACCTGTCGTTATTCAACAAAGATTCTCCACCGTTACAAACAGCATTTAACTGCTCACACATTGTCCTTCCAAGGTCCATTTAAGGCAGCAAGGAAAAACAATGTCAACCAGCATGTAAAAAATGGGAAAGATCTCCTTCAATCGGCATCTTCTCGGCCTTTTCCATGTCCAGAATCTGAATGCAGCTACGCTGCGAAGCAAAAGTCAGTTCTCAAACAACACTCCAAAATCCACTCTGATCAAAAACCTTTTGCTTGCTCTCATCCCAACTGCAATTATTCCACAAGCCGGAAAAGCAGTCTCACTGTTCACAATAGAATTCACACAGACGACAAACCGCTTATGTGCCAATTTGAATCCTGTTCTTATTCCACGGTTTCTTCAGGTGACCTGGTAAAACATTCAAGAATCCAGACAAAAGAAAAACCGTACAAATGCCCTGAACGAAATTGCGAATATTCAGCGACTGATAATTCCAATCTCAAAAAACATCAACTCAGTCATCATCTGGTAGAGGGCGAAGAACGTCCTTCATTTTCTTGTCCACTTTGTGAATATACTACAAAATATCAAAAAAATCTCTCTGCTCACATAAAAAGTCACACCCTCGAAAAATACTTCAAGTGTGACGAGACCAACTGCGATTTTGAAGCCAAGAAAAAAGCGGACCTTGAAAGTCACAAAGTCATACATTCGGATGAAAAACCTTTTGCATGTTCAGTTGAACGGTGCGATTTCCGTTCCAAATACAAGGTTGCCCTTCAAAGACATTTGAAGACTCACAGTGAAGAACGGCAGTACAAATGTGAACTTTGTCCCTTCAGAGGGAAACAAAGAGCAACCGTTGCAAACCATATCAAAAATGTTCACTCTAACCCAAATTTCCGACCTTTCGGATGTACCGAGCCAAAGTGCGACTACAGAGCCAAAACCAAAAGCCGTTTAAAGTCTCATTTTTTGATTCACAAATAGGAGAAAAGCTGCTCTTGTCCATTGTTCAAGTTTAATTATAAAATCATTGCAGAGAAAATGATAAAATGATATCATAATAGTTTTTATTGCGATGTGGTGTAAATATCGTCCAAAAAATACAAAAATTTGAAGAAGAAGAATAAAAAGTATCATGTACAATGTACAGTCTTAAAGCTGAAAGGCGAAAATCAAAACTGTGGGATTTATTTTGCCGCTTATTTATATTTTAATTGTTGCCAAACTGAAATTCTTTACTTGCTGTCAGATTTGACATCAGTCCACAATTTCATACCAAAACTGTTCCCTGATTAAGAACTAACTCTGAATTTTGCAAACTTACTGGAAACACGATGGCTGAAAATAAATGTTTGAGAGATTTGCACGCCGATCGAAAATTTCGAGTACTTTTTAGGAGCATATTGTGTAAAGATTATTAGAAAAACATGAAGTCGTCAACACCATAAAAATATAATAGATCATACATGTAGTGTGTAATTTTTTCCTGCAGCTTTAACACTCAAAACGTCATGTCTTTTATTTTTCAGTCGTTAAATTTGGATCTTTTGTTTTAAAACGGTTTCATTTTTAACATCAAAAGTCCAACAATTAACAGAACGTTTTGGCTTCAGTATGAAATATTATGCTCTTCAGTGGGTTCTTAAAATGTCTCGCTCAGTACTTGATCCTTTGCGACGAAGTTGTTGTTTGTTGTGAATGCGTTGAATATGTTTCTTAAAGTTACAACCTTGTTTGGCAGAGTAACCACAATTGACCTCTGGAAATTTAAACGGCTACTCTTTCGTATGGATTCGAGTGTTTTTCATGAGGTCACCTCTTCGCGCTCCAGCGTGATCACATCCGTTGTACGGACACTTGTTGTCCTTTTCCCCCGTGTGGATCGTCAAGTGATCTGTCATGTTTTTCCGTTCCACAATTCCTTTGCCACAATAAACGCACTTGTACTCTTTCTGACCCTCGGGATATTTGACGTGTCTCATCAGATTTCCCTTTGAGTAAATGACTTTGTGCAGATTTTGCATTAAAAGACTCTTTTTCCGGTGTAAATAACTTGATGATTTGACTTATTATTGTTAGTTTTGAATTTGTTATAGCAGTTGTTGCATTCAAACTTCAATGACTCAATCCTCGCCTTTGTTTTGTCCATTTTCCCCTTTCTTTAAAATCTTGAGAACGTGCAAAAAGGACGACTGAATTTTACTTCAAAATGAACTAAAAATGGACACAAAGGTTTTGAGCGTATGATCAATGTATTGAAAACGGAACAGAACAATGTTAATCGTTTCACGTCTGACTTCTCGGCAGTGACTTGAATTTGCTACAAGTTTCACTTTGAATTTGGACAAAAAACTACTTTAAAATGCAACAAAATATGCTACAAGTCAAAGCCCTGTAAAACTTACAAGTCGGGGTGCAGCTGCCTCTGCTAAAGTGTAAAAATTAACTGACTCTTTTCCAGCAAAAACATGTCACGAACCGTGTAAAATTCCAATTGTATTGTATTCTGTTTACAAAGGAAGTGTGAAAAGGGTCGAAAATAAGGTAACACAAAAATGGCTTTTAATCAGAATGCACAACTTTGTGATTTTCAACTTCCATCTTCGTCGTGGAACTTGTGGATGAACTAAGATAAAAAGGCTTTTGTAAAATCGAGGCTACAAGATCACATTATTGAGAATATTTCGAATTCGTGGCTTCTTTTCACAGTTCCTCTTGCAGGTAGAATTGTCTGTTCAATTTCAAGAACAAAAACGTTTATTTTTACACCCTTTGGACATTTGTGTACATTTCTTTTCAAAAGTGTTGATAAAACCAGGGAAAATTCATAGAGTCACATCCGAGGAACAACGCTAAAACATTCACCCCATTTTTCGAAAAGAACGCAAAAGTATTTATTTCGTAGAATTTGAACGCCGGTTGTAACGTCCGTGCACGTTGTACAGACTACGTTGCGAAGTTCCCTCTCGGTTCTTGTTCTGTAATGTGTTGTACTTTCCTGCGTTCAATAACAAGTAGTAATTTGGAGGGTGGTGAAACTCATTTGTTATTTTGAATTATGTGCCTTTGGTTGTATTCACCTCCTCATGTTTCAGTTTATGCCAAAAAAATTATTTCCAAAGACACGTTTTTTACGCCCCTCAAACTGATAAAAGAATTACGTAAACATAAAATGTTTATGGGAAAACTAACCAATTTGTCAAGAAGAAATGAACAGTTTGATAATTGGGTTCGCGGAATAAGAAATTTCAATTCGTATCAAGTGAGAAGAGCAGCAACTTTGAAATTATTTTACCCAAAATCCAACAACTTTTCTGTCCATCCGTATAAATGATGTCGGTCACCGTTTTAAACAGTTTTCATTCTCAAATTTTCATTCTAAATTAACCCTCAAAGGCTTTCCAAGCAATTTAATTCCAAAGGCAGGCATTTCTCCCTTCAAAAATACTCTGCTTAAATTCTTTGTTCATACTTGGCCCAAAGATTCGCCCGCGTCTATTAAGATATGTTCAACGAAAACATGTTTGTTCATATGTAATGCAAACAGCTTAAAGTGAGCTACTGTTGGCATGAAAACTGTTGCTTTGATGTATTGTTTCTTTGTTGTTTTGTTTCTTACTCCTGCAATTGCATTTTCCATTTAACCCGACATTCCGACCAAAGAAACTTAACAAGTAAACGCTTTGCACAAGGAAGAATGAAAATAAACGGCGTTGAACTTCAACATCAACAGTTCTTTTGCAAGCTCAAGTTCACCATTTAAAGGTTCTGATGACGTTTAAATAAATAAGCTTAATTTTTGGACGCACATCCCGTAGATTTGTATTTGCTTTAATTTAATTTCTAGAGTAGAAAAATATAAAATTGGTGGGCTTTGCAAGTTGATAAAAATCCAAATTTGGCAAGATAAAGGTCGAAAAGAGAACCGCTCAAAAAGCCCGACGAGTTATTAAAAGTACATTAATATTTTTTCCTTATCATGTGAAACATTCAGTTTTCAACCCTTGAAGAATAAACAAGCAAAAGTTGTCAAATTACTTACAGTCATTGCAACGACGATAAATTACATGATAATGATAAAATCGGTGGTCATGAAAATTTGAATGGAAAATTTATCACATTGATGATCGACCTAAATTAATGCTTTTTTGTAGTGGTTTGAGGACCATTGATTTATTTTCAAAACTATTTAAGCCATCGCCATAAAAGACGTCTAATTAAAATTAAACATGAAATATTCTAAAAAATAAAATGAATCATTATTCTTACAGCTTCAGCCACAATCCACAATAAATAAAAATGCCAACTATGTGCAGAAGGTTGGCAGACTGATATTGTAATACGCAGAGTTTCTGCAGCATTTTTAACGTTGTGGACTTTTTTATAATAATTTTCTAGTTTTCGTCAATTTTCTCTAGCTTTGCCGCCAGAAATGTTTGCAGTGTCAAGTCGTTTTAAACCACGGCTCAAACTATGGCAACAATGCATCAATCATTTATAAATCTGGTGGCCTAAATTAATCCTGAAAACAGACATGATTATTTTTTCTTGTGGGTCAAAAGATGTTCTTTTAAATGACCTTTTGTCTTGGTTGAGTAATTACATTTTGGTTCTTTACATTTGAAAGGCCGAATGTTGGAATGGACCTGTTGTAAATGAGACAAGACAGTGCTCCTAGCTTTTCCGCGGAATGGACAAAGTTCGCATTTGTAACGTCGCTCCGCACTGTGAATTTTTACGTGAACGGCAAGATTTGACTTTAGTTTGCAGCGAAATTCACATGATTCAACTGAACAGACAAACGGTTTTCCATCAGAATGTACAACTTTGTGGCTTTCAATTTCTGCTTTCCCCTTGGCTTCAAAATTGCAATGTGGCTCGTCACACTTGAACAATTTTTCGAGGGTGTGGCGTTTGATGTGGGCGGTGAGGTTCCCTGTGAATTTACTTGAGTATTCACAAATGGGACATTTAAACGATGGACGTCCTTCGCCCTCTTTTGGCTCATGAGTCAGTTGATGTCGCTTGAGATTGCCGTTGCTGGTGGTGGAATATTCACAATTTGGCTCTGTGCATTTGTACGGTTTTTCTTTTGTGTGGATTGTCGAGTGACGTACAAGATTACTTTTTTCAGCCGCTGCGTAAGAACAAGATTCAAATTGGCAAACAAACGGTTTTTCTCGAGTGTGAAGTCGAGAGTGACCAGCTAGACTTTCTTTATGTTTTGTAGAGAAGTTGCAATCGGGTTGAGAACACGAGAAGGATTTTTTAGCGGAGTGGATTTTGAAGTGCTGCTTGAGAACTGATTTATCTTTTGCAGCGTAGGTACATCCAGAATTTGGACATGGAAAAGGTCTAGACGATTCCAATTTTAGGAGGTGCAGATTCTTGAAATGGACTTGGAGTTGGCTTTTTGTTTTGGATCTGTACGGACATTTGGGGCATTTGAACGGCTTTTCATTCAAAAGAACTTTCTTGTCCATTTTGTTGTTGGTTACTCTAGAATAATTTTTTCCAGACCCTGTTTTTAAATTGAAGAAAATTTTATGTTTCATTTTTTAAACACAGAATATAAAATAATTACAGAACATTTTAACTGGATTACAATTAAAAGGTTTTTTAGTAGAAAAAAAGTAAACTTTAGTTTTTTATCGTTGACCTCAAAAATGCTGAATTTAAACTGTTCTGAAGATTGAAAAAGTGGTAAACTTTTCTGTAGCTACTTTACTTTACCGATGAAACGGCCACTAAAATTTTCCATGTCTCAAAGACAATTTCTCATTCCAGTCTGTTCAAAACCTCCTGGTAGCTTTTAGCTTGAATGCAAAACTGAGCACGTTCTCTGTAAAAAGCCAGATGACCAAATTGGAGTTGTTTTTACAGTAAAGGATTTTTTTTAATTTGGCTGTATTGAGAATGCTAAAAAATTACAAGCCAAAATCAATTTGAAATGCAGTGTAGCTTCCAGGTCCTCGTCTTATTCTAAATTGAAAAGAATAGTAGGCAAATCAACCTGCACGGGCACAAAAGTACTTTGAAGACTTGAAAAAATAGAAGGGACAAAAATTAGAAAGGAAAGTTCTTGGAATTAGATTTAGAAATTGTGGATTATGGAGTTATTTCTTTCTTGGAAAAGCAAAAATAAAATAAAGAAGCTAAATTCAAACGAACCTGGATTTTATTTCGTAAGTAACCAAGCTAAATTGTAAATACTACTACAAAGGACAAGTCCGGATTTTGGGACAATTGCCGTGCGCGATGAACTGCACATCAAAAGATCCGAAGATGGATAATTCCGTGGCAAAAGTAAAACGTCTGAATTCGGTGGGTGAAATCTAAAACCCGGATTTTTATGTTTGTGATTCAACGAACCGTCTTCGTGGAAAATCTGTGGACGCGAAACGTTAGTTCCCAATTCAAAATCCGTCAAAAACACCGCTTTTGAGTTTTTAGCGCTTGCATTTTTACCCAAAAGCTTTGTTTTGAGAGATGAAACTTTGTTAATTTTCTTGTTCCGCATTTTTTGTTGGATGTGAAACAGAACAAACAGTTTTCATACCAAAATTATTCCCTGATTAAGAACAAACCCTGAGTTTTGCAAACTTACTGGAAACAAGATGGCTGAACATAAATGTCTGAGAGAGTTGAACGCCGATTGTAAATTCTGGGTGCTTTTTACAAGCTTTTCCTAATAAGATGTATAGTAGTCTGATGTTTGCCAACACCATAAAGATATAGCAGATCTTTCAGTTTGTATGTATTTTTTCCTCGCGGATTCAGCACTCAAAACGTCATTCCTTTTATTTTTCAGTCGTAAAATTTTAATCTTTACTTTTAAAACGGTTTCATATTTAACATCGTGGAAGTCATTTTAATGCTTGTAATTTTTCAGTTTGAACGCAACGACACAAAAATAAATGCAGAGGTATTTAAAATTCCTTAATGTACATTTGCAGAGCGCAACGTTCCAAAATTAGTAATAAAATCTTTGTATTTTTTACTGCCCATGTGTCAATACATTCAAAAATTGTGATAATAAAATACACAGTGATCTTGACAAGGGCTTCAATTTAAATTTTAAATTCATTACAACAATATTACTTGAATTTCAAAACGTTCAAAATTGTAAGATTAAAATTAAATAATTTCCTGGCTTAAATTTTAAATGATATGTTGTTCAAAGAGGTTTCAAACGTAGTGCTTTCCACTCAATAGTTTGCGAGGAAGTTTGCATTTCTTGTAAATGCTTCTGAATGTGTTTCTTTAACTCACAATTTTCTTTGGCTGCGATGCTGCAGTTGCTCTCTGGAGATTTTAACGGCTATTCTTTTTTGTGGACTCGAGTGTGTTTGATGAGGCTGCTTTGTTCTGTGGCGGTGTAGTCGCATCCATCGTGTGAACATTTGTGATGTTTTTCTCCTTGGTCGACTTTAACATGGGAAGTCAAATGATTTTTTAGATAGAAACTTTCATCACAAAAATCACATTCAAATGGTTTTTTCCCCGTGTGGATCGTCAAGTGAACAGCCATCGCTTTCCGCTCCACAAATCGCTTGTCACAATAAACGCACATGTGGTCTTTCTGACCCTCGTGATACTTGATGTGTCTCTTCAGATTTCCTTTTAGAGCAAAGGATTTTGTGCATATTATGCATTGAAAGTCCCTCGCACCCATGTGATGTCTTGTCTTGTCATTATTCGTTTTGAATTTTTTGTCACTGTAGTCACATTCAAAATTCAATGTTTCCACCCTCATCTTTGCTTTGTCCATTGTTTTCTTCCTCAAGATCTTCAACATGGGAGAAGACGTTAATTGAGAAGATAAAAGATAAAATAAACTAAAAATGGACACGATCTTAGAATTACAGAGTTTTAAAGTGAGGCCTACTGAAATTGTAAATGTGATGAAAATTTGTACAAACTTAAGTTGATGAAAATGCTTGCGTCGCTTACACAATAAATTAAACAGCAACTCTTATTCAAAGTTTTTAGGAATTGGACTTTTTGTATTTTGTATATAGGAAAAAAAAGAAAAGGCAATTATTAATAGAAACAAGCTATTCAAAACTGGTCACGACTTTTAATCCGGACCCTCGTAATTCTGTGATGCAATATCCGTTGTAATAAAATGTTTTCAGCTTGAAGATAGTGGCATGAAGAAAAGTCAGTGTGAAGTTGAAGTTGAATGCCGCTTTAAATTTTAAAGCTACTTGGTACTTGTTTCATCGAAAAGATGCTGAGGGTTTAGTTTTGGCTGTACAAAGTGGTCGCTGAAAAAATGTTACCTGTTCTCTCCACCGTTTTTGACAGACTGATTCAGATATGAACAAAACACTCCGCATTTTGAGCCGCTGCCATTTTCTTGTAACTTTTCATTTGAACAATAGTTAACTTATTCTGCTTGAGACCAAATCCCATTCATTCAAATACGTACAAATATGTTTTATTGTTTTTCTTACATAAGTCTTAAAAGTTGGGAAAACTTGAAACCTCATGATTAAATTAACATTCACTCCTAAAACCCAATTCAAATTAGGCCTTTCCACCCCTTTTGTTTCTCTTTTTAATTGTACTTTTGAACTTTTGGTAGTAAATCCCGAATCCTTCGACGGCTAATGAATTACCAGGAATTTCCCTTCTCTTTTAAATGTGCCCTTCACAACTCAACATTTTAAACGCTTCTACCTAGTTTTTTCCACAACTCAGAGTCAGTCGCCTACTTTTAAACTTGGTCATGGACACAAACATTTTGGCTCATAGTTGTTGACTCTTTTTTCCAAAGACAAACTGTTAGGAAGTATTCCAGTAGAAAGACGTTTTATTGTGTTGATTAACTAATAAAGCCAATCTAATTTATACATTCATCGAGAATTAGAAAGAACATTTTGGAAGGCCACATCATGTTTGAGTGAAGCAGACTGTGAAACGTAAAATAAAAGAATATTAAAATTCAAAATCAAACCTTCACAGGGGATGAAATTACAGTGCTTGAAAAGTCAAGAAAAATTGAAATTGTAAATCCACTTCAATGTAAAATGTACACACAACGCACAATTTTGTAGATACACAACGCTGAAAAAACATTCCCCGTGAGAAAAAAAACTTTATTACATGTGAACTTGTTTTGATCAAACAAACAAAAGTAAAATGCAAAGAATTGTCTCCTTCATGTTAATTGTAAATGCCGTGTTTGAAGTAAGTTCAAAAGTTTGTCTTGATAAACTTGGCAACTGCCGCAACAAAAGCTCGCAAAGTTCAGGAATAAAACATTTCTTAAAACTTGCAGGATTTGTACACCATTTGAAGCTCACAATTTTCATACCACTGCTTTTCTCTTTCGCTCCCATCCGCGTTTTTCTCTCTTCATCTGTCAATCATAACCAAAATAAACTTGTTTCTACTTTCATAAAATCATTTGTCAATTTTTAGCTGCTGTAAAAGCCAAGCCTTTGGAATAATTAAAGAGAATTAATTTCAGTGTACTGAAAAAAACAAAAAACCAGAATGTTTTTAAACAAACTTGAAGCTCAGTTTTGGTAATTCCTAGGTTTTGTGTAGGCGAATACAATTAGAGGTTTAAAGTTTTTCTAGATTGCAGAATTTAAAATTCCCAACAGACATAAACTCTTGTTTCTAAATCGAAAGAGTTTTCTTGACTCAACTTTTTTTTAAACCATCTTGTTGAAAGATGAAAGTTGGGGACCTTTTAGTTTATTGTTTATTTGAAAGTGGCAAACAGACGGATGGATTAATTTGGAATGTGTTTTTAGATTTAGTACAAACTCTGAGCTCAGCGTTTTACAAAGCTACTAAATTTTAAACCAAGTGGTCACAAAAAAATGTTGAGGAATTTGAACGCCGCTTGTGATTTTTGTGGACTTTGCACGAGTTCCCAATGAACAGATTATCCAAGAACGCTCAAATCAAACACATTCCAACACTCGTGTCTCACATTTCTCATCAAAGATTCAACCTTATGATTACAAAATTTTGTAACAGGTTCAACAGATTGGTGAAGAAAGTATGGCAAAAATCAAGCGGGTGAAAATAATACGTGACTTGATCAACTCCTGTGGATTGCACTGAAAAGCGTTTTTAACAACTTTGGCTCGTAGTGCCATTTGAACGCCGTTAGACATTTTTATTTCGTTTAATTACACTGTAGTAGGACGACTGTACACTTTGAGGCAGGGAATAACAAAACGGAACCACATTGAAGCAAAACCGATTCATTCCAATGCATAGCTTTTGCGGAAGTACAAACAAAGAAGAAATTACTAAATCATTTCTAAAATTCAAACAAGTTGAATATTTTAATAAATTTTTAGTTTTGAAAGCTTAAGATTATAGTTATCAAAACGGTACATTTAGGTTTAGATTATGCGGCAGTTTATGTGAATAATTGTTATATATATTATACTATCGTGCGCATTTTTCATTACATCCCTCATTTTCCAGCTCAATTCTTTACAATTATAAAATCCTTTTCTCTTTTTTTGCCCTTTGCATTTTTTCCACCAACAAAACGTTTTTTTCCGTGTTATGACAGGACTTTTCATGTCTTGTGGTGACAGATTTTGCAACAGACTTGTAGTCACAATCTGAAAATGAGCAAGAGTACGTTTTTGGTTTGTTATGAGTCAAAAGATGTTGCTTGAGATCCCATTTTCTCTTGCTCATGTAATCACACTTTGGTTCTGTGCATTTGAAAAGTCGATAATTTGGGGCGGAATGGGCATTTTTTATATGAGATTTGACGTTGCTTCTTGTTTTGGCTCGGAATGGACAAAGTTCACATTTGTACCGCCGCTCCTCACTGTGACTCTTCAAATGGCCAGAAATGTCTGACTTGTGTTTAAATTTCCGTTCACATGATTCAAATGGGCAGGAAAAGAGTTTTTCGTCAGAATGTTTCCTTTGCTTGTGCGTTTTTACTCCTTCTTTTCTCGTGGCTTCAAAATTGCAGTTGGGCTCGTCACATTCGAACAGTTTTTCCAGCGTATGAGTTTTGATGTGGCCAAAGAAATGTGTTTGATTTTTACTGGAATATTCACAAAGTGGACATGAAAACAAAGGGCGTTTGTCGTCCTCTTTTGACACGTGAGCCACAACTTGATGTCGTTTGAGATGCTCACTGCGAGTTGCTGAATATTCACAATTTGGCTCAGGGCATTTAAATGGTTTTTCTTTCGTGTGGATTCTCGTGTGATTCACAAGATTACCCGGAGTGGCTGAAGCGTAAGAACAGGATTCAAATTGACAGACGAAAGGTTTTTCTCCCGTGTGAAGTCGCATGTGATTAGTCATATGTTGTTTATATTTTGTGGAATAATCGCAGTTGGGTTGGGAACAGAAGAAGAACTTTTCATCGGAGTGGATTTTTACGTGTTCGTTGAGATGTGCCTTTTGTCTTGCAGCGTAGTTGCATCCAGGATGAGAACACGGAAAAGGTCGAGACAAACGCAATGCCAAGGAAGCAGAATGTAAATTGTTTACATGTCGCTTAACCTGGTACCTCTGCTTCGCCCTGTAGGGGCATTCAGGGCACTTGAAGGGCTTTTCACTTGAATGGGTCTTCAAATGTTGCTTGTAGTTCCACAGAAACTTTGTTGAATACAGGCAGACAGCGCATTTGTGCTCCGCAGGATTTTTAGTTTCCATCGTCTTCATTATGAATAGAAACAAACCTTTTGTTTTTGAAATGACAATAATTTTCCACTCAAATATTTTGAAAACGGTGAAAAATTACGTTGAATTGAAAATTCAGTTTCAAGCAAAATTTTCTTTTTGTCTTCAATTGGCTGTAAACTTTCCTCTGGATTGAAAAAAAAACTGTTTTCTTGAGGCTAGAAAATATTATAAGAATCAAGAGCTTAAAACAAGAAAAGGGATGGGAAATGAACAAAGCAGCCGAAATAGAAGGGTGATTTCTATTTCTGAAATTAGAGCAGAGAGGCACGATTGTGAACGGCCGGAGGGAAAGGGGACAAAAAAACACAATAAAACTATTTATGAGTTGACTTTGTTTCTCGGGGACAGGATTTCATTTATGACTCAAGTTTTCCACTTTATACGAAACTTACAGCACAGGGGCAAATGTGAATGCAAACAAGAAATCGGAAATTTTGTCATTTTTTTAAAAACTTCTTCCTTTCATTGGAAAATAATGGAAAGTTTTTATAAAAATGTCACAAAGTATTACAATTTTAAATGAACTATAAATGAGTCACTGAAATTGTGGTATTTAATCGTTGATGAGTCATTCATAGTTTTAAAGACAAGAAATAAAGGAACAGAACCGTCGAAACTCATAAAAAATCTGAGATTACGATATATGAATTTATGGTTTGGAGATTTTCCACTTTTTAGTTTATCTAAACAAAACAACCTTTGGCTTAAATATTTATTTTGAAATATCAACAACCTTATTTTAGATTTCCCGTTTATGCGGATGATTTTCCAAATAAAAAATTTGACACAAGTTGTAAATCGAGTGGGACCTTCTACAGATTGTCAAGTCACATGTTATAGTATAGGGACTTGGCAATTTGTGGAAGTTCCCA
>JAQGBI010000578.1:0-14663 GCA_034698325.1 Sminthurinus elegans | reverse complement strand
GATCTCAAAACCGTAGACGTCGGTGAATTTGCACTCCGTGTTGCCGAGTTCCAGTGTTCCAGTTTGGGTTTTGGGTAAGATGGCCAACACGTTTGAGAACACGAAAGAGCATTTGAAGCTGTTGTTAACCACGAGACGCTGAAAAGGGAGAGACAAACTAGAGAGTTTTTTGCTAAAGCCTATGGCGAGCAACAAGTTGTCTGAATTTCCAGTCGTCGCCATTTCAGTTTCCGTCATTTGGAGGACTTCCTGTCCAGCTCCAAGCCCAGCGCCTGTCACACCAACGGGAATTTTAATTGGAATGAGGAGTGTTTCGTTCACAAGACTCGAGTGGGAATTAAGATCTGGCACCCAAGTCACAGCCGGCAACAGCTCGTGCTCACCCTCATAGTCACCCCGCATTCCTTTGTTTCTTGTAGTTTCTGATTCTTTGGCTATCCGACTGTAAGCACGAGCACAAAGCGCCACAACCACTGCGTTCAAATTAAAACGATGTCCAGACTCTAAATGCTTTACGGATTTGAACTTTGATAAGGGAAATTTAGCAAAGCTGGATGTAGCATGAGGCTGTGATGTTATAGTAAAGATGCTCTTTCTTGTGTCCCATGATTTTAAAAAAAGCTGGGCCGAAAGACGGATCGATTGCCCAAACTCCTGGAGAGTTGGTCCAGTTTTGGCCATAAAATGACTCAGGTTTTGGAATAAACTTGGCTCTTTAACTGGAACAGGCAAATTTGGTTCTTGTTTAATTTGCTTTGAGATGACGGCGGATCCGGATTTTGTGAGTAGTTGCTGAAGTAACCTTCCCCCTGACATTCCATCTCCATAAGCATGATTCCACACCAAAACCATTAGAAACTCCCGCGCTTTTTCAGAGTACACAATTCGAAATTCCCACCACGGCCGATTTTGAGCAGATTTCCAATCCTTGTTTTCGTTCCACTTGGAATTGTGGTAGTATTTTGCAAGTCGAGGCATTTCACTGTCCAAATCCGAGGTTGAAACTTGTTCAAAAACGACATGGCGGGCTAAATCAAAACTTTCATCTTTTCTCCAATAGCAAAATAGCCATCCTCGTTCAATGCACCACTTGAGTTTTTCAAAGTCTTTTAGTTTTGATCCATCAAAACTAGACTCAGAGTTGTGATTTACCTCAGTGCGAAAACTGAATAACCGTTCGTCTAAAAGGTTTATGATTTTATCTCTGTTTGGCTGTCCTTGAAATTTGAGGATGTGAACACTGTTTACATTTGCTGTGACAAATGAGGATTCGCCAAGGCCATCCATAAATTTTATTTTGGTGTTGTCATGCCAAAGCCAAATTTGGAGTATGACAATTTGCCGGAGTATCCACGAAATTGGAAAGAAAATCCAGTAGATGAGAGTCAGGCTTAAGGTGCTAAAAAAATAAGCCAAAAACTGCCGCATGTACTCGTATTTATGCTTGTGCTCAGGGAGGGGGCCGGAGTTCAAAGCAGGAGCCGTTGTCATTGATGCTGGCGTTTGTTCTGTCTCAGATTCCGATTCCAGTTCTAAGCTCAATGGTGAACTTGGTTTCTCAAAGGTGTTGTGTTCTGACAATGGCAATGGCAGTTCCTTTCCGGATTCAGAAATCGAAGGTATCAAAGCCACGTTTAAATCCTTCTCCTTTTCAATATTCAACTCTTGAGCCTTAGAATTTGCTGTCTGGTTATCTTTTGATTCGTTGGGCATCATCTCGCCAAGTTTGGCCAAAGACAGATTTGGAACATCTGCGGAAATTATGGGCTGGTTACAAATGAGCTGGACAAATTGTTGCATCTCCGTCGTCATGATTGAGTCCATTCCGAAAGCGTGGAAAGGTTTTTGTGGGAGTTTTTCTAGCTCCGCCGCCTTCAGTCCCAAAATCCGGGCGACAGACTCTACCCAATTTGTTTTTTCAATATTTCCCTCCGCCAAGGCAGGTGATTTGGAAGCTAGGACAAAGGATGAAAACGTGGAGCAACCTTCTTCTTCTTCTGCTCGTCTCTTTTGTTGAGATGGTGCCTGCAGAAAAATGTCCAATGTTTTCAAGCACGAAGTTATTCTCTGGGGCGCTGTGCCTTCAACTGATTCATCCTCATGCAGCTTGAATTTGTCCACCATCACGCCAACATCACCTACAAAGAAAATTTCATTTAATTAACACAATCATATTTTTAGTACTTTTATAAATTCTTTAGCGTAATCCTGAATAATTTTACCGATGGCTCCCCACATGACTGCACATGCTGGAAACCCGTTCCGTTTTCGGTTTTCGCAAATCCGTTCCAGAGCGGAATTGGCAAAGGCGTAGTTCGATAAACCCGGAGCTCCTCGTCCACTCACGATGCTGCTGAAACAGACGAAATATTCAAGTTCTGGAGCCAAAATTCTTGATGCTTTGTCCATCGCCATCGAAGCATTAATTTTGGGTTTGGCCACCGCCTCAAAATTCTCGGGTGATTGATTTTCCAAAACTCCGTCACGAAGAACCATCGCCAAATTGAAAATTCCACCGACTGCAGCCCCATTGAAATTTTCAATGGTTTGCTTCAAAAGTTGCGTTGCGCCTTCAAATGTGGTCGAGTTCATTGTGGAAGTGACAACAGAAACTGCGCCAGATTTTGTCCATCGATTGAGACAGAGTTTTTGATATCCGTTTGACACGCCAGAACGAGAAACGAGCATGAGTTTTGTGGCACCGCGTTGGATCATCCAGTCACAAAGTTCCAGTCCGAATCCACCGAGACCACCCAAAATTATGAAGGATTTTGAAGGGTCAAAATAAGTTCGAGGAAGTGCCGTGATAATTTTCTCATTGGATTTTTCTTCTTCGTCTCTGATCTGAATGAGAATTTTGCCAATGTGTTTTCCACTCGCCATAAAACGAAATGCCTTTTCAACTTCATCCGCACTGTTGGAAAATATATTAGATTTCAGAGGCAGGACAACTCCGGATTCGATTCCACTCTGAACAAGATTCCACACTTTCTTTTGATGCACGTTTTCATTTGTGAGAGAATCCAGAAGAATTCCACAAAAACTTGCATTCTTCAAAAAAATTGACATTCCCAATTTCGTGTCATTGTAAAGATCAACTTTTCCCAGCTCCAAAAATCTTCCGTGTTGCGCGATGCAATCAACAGAAGCCAAAAGCTTTTCTCCCGCGAGAGAATTTAAAACCACGTCAACTCCGCGCCCTTTTGTCTCATTCATGATGTGCTGAAGAAAAGAAGCGTCTCTTGAATTGGCGAAAGATGAATCGTCCAGCTGATGAAAGTTGTTTTTCAAAAACTCGCGCTTCTCTTTTGATCCGACGGTTGTAAAAACTCTGCAATTTTTACTCAATGCAATTGAAATGGCGGCCAATCCGACGGCACCAGCTCCGCCGTGAATCAGTACAGATTCGCCTTCGTTTAGCCTGCCACGCACACAGAGGGCGTAGTAAGCTGTTGCGTAGGCAACCGGAACTGTGGCGCCATCTGCCAGTGACCAATCTTCAGGAATTTCCCACAAAAATCCAGGATCTGGAATCACGCTCGTTGCCATGGCTTTTGCTGGTAAAATTCCCATGACTCGTTTTCCGTTCGAGTCCAGCCCGCTGAATTCCATTCCCAAAACACAATCCGCATTTCCCAAATTATTCGGCAGTGAACCTGGATTCAGTCTTCCCGAGGCCAACATCACGTCACGAAAATTGAGTGCGGAATAAAAAACGCTACACAGTTCTTCTTTGGAGAATTTCAATGGACTTTCAAACCACTGGAAACTGGACAAATCTCCGCGCTTCTGGAAGTTCAAATACGCATTTTCAACTTGGTTTAGAGTTTGTGGCGGAAGCGTGAAAAATCTGAATGAGCCCCAGACGCCATTTTGAAAGACGTTCATCAACAAATCTCTTTGAAGTTGTTTTTGGAGTTCTGGATCAGGCTGCTGGAAATCAAAAGCGGGAGGATGCGGGTCGTTGATGAAGAAACAGCGAAGCGCTTGACCTCCGGGTTCACGTCGAAGGGAATTGACCAAACCCAAAATTCCACTTGGAATAAACTGTCCGCGATCAGAAGCTGTTGAAATGAGATTGATTCGAAACCCTTGCTCAATTTTTTCTGCTGTTGGTTTACTCATTTCCGCTTTCAAGTTGTCGACCCATTCGAAATTGAGGCCAAGTTCACCAGGCGAATTTTTGCACACGTCAATAAATACATTTGACGAAACGGCACTTTGACTGCCGTTTGGTTTTTGGTCACGCAATTTTCGAAAGAGGTTATATTCAAAATTGTGTGAAATTTTGTAGGACAAAATTGCAAAATTGGTCTTTTCGAAATCTTGAATTTCTTCGGAAGAAGTTTCTACTCGCAGGAGTACAAAAATTCCAGGTCCAATTTTCTCATGTTGGACCAAATCTTTCAAATGATCCATTTTGTGTACAACCAACAGATTGTTGATTTCGTCCGCTTCACTGTCCTTCAGGATTTCAGCAGCTTCTGGCACTTTAAAAATCACATTTATTCCAGAGTTTTCTAACAAAATTTGAGTTTCTTCATCCTTCGCAACATCTGAGAAAATGGCAGTAGCTTGACAACGTTTCTTTGGTTGACTGTGGCAAAATTTGCTTACGAAAGATAAAATGACGTTTTTGGCATTTTCTGAAATTTCCAGAACTTTCAATTCATCTTGGCAAAGATTTTCCAAAACAAGGCCAATGATGGTTTGCAGACATTGATCATCAGTGGTTTTTGGTGGGAAATTTGAATTTGAATTCTCATCATCAAAATACGGAGTGAATTGAAACTTCTCCATCAGGGCCAATTCATTGTGTTGTTGATTTCTTGGGGCGGGTTCCAGTTGTTGCCCTTGAATCTGCACTCCTGCACAAAATATCAGCTGAATTTGCGGATTGTGAAAGGCGGAAATTAATTGGTTGTTGCACTTCAAATCTTCATTTGAAGTCGCCCAAAACTTTTCGGGGTCAACGACCAGCTTTTTAAGACGAGTTGGCAGTAGCAAGGATTTCGTCTTTTGAAGGTGAAAACTACCCAAATAATGAACAAGGGTGTCAAGGAAAGCCACCCAATTTAAAAATTCTACCTCTGCCCAGTCAAAATCAAGACTGGCCCTTTTGACCCCTTGAAAAATCCCGGAATGTTCATAACCTCGAAGGTTGACAAATTTATAAAAATCTTGTTGATTTAGTACATTTTCTTGGCTGTTTTCTCTTGGGATTGGAATTGGGTCCACTGAAATAAAATCGTCTGCCTTTGGAGGACGAATAATTCCGGAAGCCACAACTAACCCGCTTTCTTCAACCCGGAAATCACCCGTACTCTTTGTGATGCTGACGTTAAAATTTAAAGGAGCTTCTCCTTTTGTTGGGATCATCGTTGCTCTGGAAACTACCAAATTTTCAATTGTAAATGGAATTTTTTCAAAATCCACGTTGCCATGGTGAATTTGGGCCCAAGCTTTCCACGCCAGAACGATCAGTCCCGTTTGTGGAAAAATTATCCTGCCGTCGATTTTGTGACCCGCGTAAAAAGCATCTTCTTCTTTATCCAAGGAAATCTCAAAATTCAACCCGCCAGAACCATTGTTGTCAACTTTTGAACCAGTTGAATTTTCAGACGAAAACGACGGCACATTCCAGGATTTCGAGTGATCCCAACATTTTGAAACGACGCTGCTCAAAGATGCAGTTTCAAGTGGCACTGGAAATTGAACTTCTGTATACAAATTTGAAATTAAAGGATTCAGTCCAAAATTGAACATCTTGCCAATCGACTGACAGAGAAAAATTGAATTATCCTTGTGATTTTTATTGAGGAGTCCGACGTGAGAACAATTTGGAAGCGACCGTTTTAAAATTGCCTGGAGAAGACAATGCGGACCAATTTCTATGACAACGGATGAGGCTGGGATTTTTTCCAGGGCTTCTTGAAATAAAACTGGAGAAACCAAATTGTTGACGTGATAATCGGCGGAGGATGTTTTTTCAAGCTCGGAATTCCATTGAGATTCCGGAATTGACGAACTGATCCAGCGATTCGATCGAGGAGTTGGAACTGGAATTATTTTGTCCAGCGATTCTTTGAATTTTGATTTAGCGGGCTCGATGTATTTGCTGTGAAATGCTTGATTACTCGAGTTCACTTTCCTTGCAAAAACTCCTTCTTTTTCCAGTTGAAGTACAAAATCATTGATTAATTTGGTTGGTCCGGAAACCGTGACGCTGTCTTTTGAGTTGTGACACGCCGGATAAATCCCCGTTGGGCATTTCTTCTTTGCGTCTTCCCAGGAAAGGCCAACTGCTGCCATTGCCATAGCGACGCCTTCCGGTTTCATTTCTAAAATCGCTTGACCTCTCGCATGTGCTGTCAAAATGACCTGTTCCAAAATATTATTGTAAAACACAAATTTCTATGTTACTGGTCAGTTCATAAAAATCTAAAATGTTTGCTATGCTTTTTTTGGCCGGTGGCCGTATCGAATTGATGAATTAATAATCATAATAAATAACCTGTTCCGCTGTAAGACAATTATCCGCATATGCGGCGCCCAATTCCCCCACAGAATGTCCCACGATTCCATCCGGCTTTATTTTCAACGAGGACAAAAGATCAACGAGGGCAATTTGAACAGCGGCGATGGAAACAAAAGAATTTAAAACATTGTCAAAAGTTTCTTCTTTTCCATTGATCAAAATGTCAAGAAGGTCGAGATTTTTGGTTTTAAGAATGGCTGCTGATTTTTCCAGGGATTCTTTACAAATTTTGAATTTCATGAGACTTTTGCCCATTCCCGCCCACTGACTTCCCATCCCATTGAAAACAAACCACACTTTTGGTGATTCCGTCGGAGTTTGTATTTCTTCAACAAAGATTTCAGTCTCTTTTTGATTTCGTGGAACGACTGCAAAACCGCGAAATTGATGACCAGGAATATTTTTTGAATGAATTTTGTGTAGCAGATTTATTCTTTCTATGTCAATTTTTTCCTTGCTGATTTCTTTTAGGGTGGATTCAACTGAATTTTTTGACCGCCCTGAAAATGGAATCGTAACTGGAACTTGCAATAAAAACTCTTTACTGTTTTCCGAAGAATTTGATTGAAGAATCGCGTGGACCTGAAAACAAAATAACGCAAAATTAAAATGAAGTATTCGGTAAAATATTTTGTCATGCATTAAAAATTAACATTCAAGCTAAGTTCATGGACTAAAATACTTAAAACGTTACAAAAGTCTTACATTTGCCCCGCCGAATCCAAACGAGTTTATTCCAACGATCCCGCCGTTCCACTCCGTATTTTCCGAAACTACTTTTAACTGCCCTGTTTTGAGTGCATTTATTTTTGGATTTGGGTTTTTGTAATGAATGTTTGCAGGAATTGTTCCTCTTTGCATCGCCAGAAGGACTTTTGCTAGTCCACAAAGTCCTGACGCGGGTTCTGAAAAATGGAGGAAAATAACATTCTGTCAAATTGATAATTTATTGCTGAAACTTGTCGAATTTAACATTCTTTGATGTAAAATTGGGATTTTATTTTTACCAGAATGTCCCATGTTTGATTTCACAGAACCAATCAACAGTGGATTTTTCTCAGTTCGGCCTGTGCAAAAAACCTCTGCGATTGCATTTAGTTCCTGAGGATCTCCAGCAGGTGTCCCTGTTCCGTGTGCTTCGACGTAGACGACATCTCGCGGATCCACTCCGGCCTCTTTGTACACTTGCTTCAACAAGGCCTTTTGCATTTGCCCTGACGGAAAAGTAACGCCCTCTGTCTTGTGCCCGTCCGTATTAGTCTTCACTCCCAGAATTGACGCATAGTGTCGACGTGCAACGTTCTTCCTCTGAAGAAAGATGGCGACTACGGCTTCGCTTCTCACATAGCCATCGCCCGCGGCGTCAAAGGACTGACATTTCCCCTGGGGTGACAGCATATTTAATTTGTGAAATTGAAGGGACGTGGTTGGATTGAGGCACAAATGGGCTCCTCCCACAATCGCTGAATCACAATGCCCCAATTTTAGAGCTGCGCATGCTTGTTCTAGAGCCATCAGGGATGAACTACACGCCGTGTCCAGAGTAAAACTTGGGCCCTTGAAGTCAAATGCAAAGGAGAGGCGGTTGCTCAACATCGTCCGCTGACAACCTGATCAAAACAAGAACAACAAAAGGGTTTTGTGATTTTTACAACAAGCTAAATAATTCATAATTGAAAGGCGTGAATTTACCAGTGAGTGCGTATCCATGCGTAGTTTTTGTGTCGCTCTGCCACTTTGTTTCACTTTCACTTGCGGAAGCTCCGATGAAAACTCCAACATTTTGCCCTCGAATTTCTTGTGGATTTACTCCTGTTTAAACACATTTTTCCCGTTTTAATTTTGTAAAATTCACAAGTCTAAATATTTTTTTATAGCTCCTGTTTATCAATATTTATTCACCTGCGTCCATGATGGCTTCGTGTGTCACTTCCAGAAGAATTCTCAGTTCCGGGTCCATGAAATCCGCCTGCTTGGCGTGGACTGAAAAATAGTCGGCGTCAAACTGGTCCAGATCCTTCAATTTTCCAGATCGAGTTGGCAGTCCCAAAAATCCTGGAGTCCATCGACGATCGTCCTCTGCACAAAATTCCAAATTCAATTTCATTCAACTTTAAGCTAAAAATTTATAGGCATATGTAAAATCACGCGCCTCAAATGTTTGGAAATGTTTTGACTGAGAATAAAACGGGAAAAACCAAAAATTCAAAAATACCCGTGATCATGTCAACGCCATTAAAAAGATTATGGGCAAATTCTTCAAGGTTGGAACTCTCTGGAAATCTTCCAGACACCCCCGAAATTACTATCGGCTCCATTTGGAGCATATTTGTTCCTTCGCGACATTCTCTACTACCGCCGCCTTTCTTTGACATTGTACAAAGTCAAAAGTCAAATGTCAAACCTGGCAGGGAAAAAATTTCCTCCGCTTGTCTTCACTTTGAACTGAACTTAACTAAACTCAACAGGATACAACCTGTCGACACAAAAATGGAATTGGAATTTGAAAGGAAAGAGGAAAACTTGGGAGGAAATTACCTAACGTTTCCAGTTTGCAGTTTGCAAAAAATGTGCACGAGTTTTCCCTTTTACAAATTAAAGTTGAGGCATGGTTCTCCTTTTCTTTTTTTCTATCTACACCTTTCCACTTGTTTCGCACAAAAAACGAGAAGTTTCGTTTTCCCCATTCTCAGTTCTCAGTGTTACGCAATTCAGAATTGAGAGCAGCAGTTGGTTTCTAGATTCTAGATTCCAGTGGATGAATAAAAAATTAAACTCTCATAAGCCGCGAACCATATGATCCATAATTAGCGATCCAGTTCAAGGCCCAAAGAAACTATGCACAAAGGAATAATTGGCCACGATAATATCTGCCATTTACAACTGCGAGTGGAGTATTGAATAAAAACCAGAATAATACGCCGTTTTTTTACCCTTACAAATAAATTATCCAAAGTAGTCGCCATAAAGAAAGAAGGATTTCTCGTTGTGTTAATAATTACTTTTCTACCGCAATATTGAATGTCAGAGATTTTTCTCATTTATTTTAAAAAAAAGCGTCATTGTTCATGACAAATGGTTGGTTTTTTGGATGGAGCTTTAATCCTTCGGCCAGCCTGAATTGACAATTGACACACGACGATATTATGATGTGTTTGAATGTAGGCAATTTGATTACATTTTAATTGATTTCATGTGACTGTTCTAAATTGTAAATGATTGTCTCTGCATTCTAAGTCGGAGTTCCCTCAAAATGTGTAATTAATTTCCCAGGTTCAATTTCCTACACAATTCAAAATTCAAACAAGGATGAAGAAAAAGTAAAGGAGAATCTTTTTAATCGTTTGATTGTTGATTCTGATCCTGGATTTCCCTACTTAATAGTTTAAAGACGCGCGATTCCTTACAAATTGAAGTTTTTACAAAGACAAAAAAACGTTGGATTTTTTCTCTCCTTCTTTTCGCATATCTCGCAGCTTTTAATATGGGGTTCAATTATTAAGCCTAAAAAACTGGATACAAATTGATAATGTTTTTTTTCGGAGGTCTATTAAATTGAGTTAAATGCTGTAGAACGGAGGATGAAGGAATCTCATCTTCCAGACTCCAGACGCCAGAAGCCAGAATCCAAATCCAAATCCAAATCCAGTGCTGCAGCTGATGAGAAACTAAGTGGAAAGAAAAGAGGAATTAGCCATCAATTTTTCCCACGTTCTTGTTCATGCGGAATCCCCTCAATGCTCAACACATTGACATTTCTAATTCCTACATAAACATTTGGTTTTTGCATCAAACATCAAAGAAACATGAATGAAAAAAACTTGCTCAAAGCTCGAGCTCAATTTTAACTTTAATTTCAAGCACGTGCTACAAAAAAAAAGAAAAATGTGGCTTAATTGATTCTGTATTCCTTCTTCATTTTTTACACTACCAAAATTTCCACTTGAACTTCGGATTGATTTAAATCAATACAAAATTCATAAAAAAAGGGGGAGAGTAAAAGATGGGGAAAAAATTCATGTACTACTGATTTCTGCGAGTGGACAGAAGCCACTAGAAAACTCTGAGATGGCAAGAGGTGAAAATGAAAATAACTTCCTTCAAAAGAATTCCCTTTTTTTCCTAAAAAAGACAAAGACAAAGATAGCAGAAAATTGGATTGAAAATCCGTATATTAGAAAGAGAGAGAGAGACAGAAAAAGCGGTGCTCCATTCCTCGTCTCTGGAACTTTTTATTGCTCAATGCACAAAGCACAAAGTAATTATCTTCAATTATCAATGGAAAGTACAGGTAATAAAAATGAAAAACATGAATGATTTGTCCAAATTAAAAAGATTTTGTACTTTCCTGTTTTTGCTTCATCCTTATTTGTTACATTGCGCGTTGATGCAGAATTCAGAAAAAAATAAGTATAGATTCCATCCATTTTCAATACACAGGTGTTGAGTGTATGATTAAATACAAAATTGGAAATGTAGAATGTCTCCCTTTTCAACCTCCACCTGTTACTCCTTGCTCGTTTCATAGTTGTAAATACTCAATAATAAATACTCAGTTCTGTCTGTTGACTTTTGACTTTTGACCCTGCTGGCAGGAAAAAAAGCAATTACATTTGTAACAATCTCGATTACACTTTTCAACGCCCTGGGAAACACTGGGGAAAAGATGGAAAAACTATTAGACAAATAAATTACATGGTTGCGGTGTTGAGTGCGGAGCATTTTGTACACTAATTTTAGCTAA
Source organism: Sminthurinus elegans (assembly GCA_034698325.1). NCBI lineage: Eukaryota > Metazoa > Arthropoda > Collembola > Symphypleona > Katiannidae > Sminthurinus > Sminthurinus elegans. Next base: position 3,381 of record JAQGBI010000578.1, on the reverse strand, counting down.
TTATCTGTTACACCACGGGGAAAAAATGTACAGCCAAGAGCCAAGAATGAGGGATTCACATTTCACATGGAAAAAAATACGCATGTTCTTCTCTTTCCCACAACCCAACACAAAAAGGTGGTTTCCTCATATTGCCTCATCGATAATCACGGATTCACACCAGAACAGAACAGAAACAATGAACAATGTACACCGCTCTTTTTATTTCTTTAAGTAAAGCACGTGCACTGCACTGGATAACGTATACTTTACTCCAGGCTCCAGGCTCCAAATTCCATAAACGTCCAGGACTCAAAACCAAATCTCATTCCATCAAAAGCCTCCAGGAGATTGAGCACGTAAAACATTCAATTCACGCCTGCATTCAGATTTACCGTCACCTCTGACTCCTCAATCGTCACTTGTAACTCATCTTTCATCCACTCCAACCAACTAAAGCAAAAAAGTAACTTTGACTAGATTTCTAAAATGAGAGAGAGCTTTGAAAAACAAGAAACTGGAACTAACTTTCCTGAGGCTAAAATTCCAAGCCCAATTTCAGTTGTTGTGTCTGGGATTTCTGGGAGATTTCCAGAGTCGGAGAACCTTGATGAATTTTGGAAGAATCTCTACAATGGAGTTGACATGGTCACAGGTGAGAGGAATATTAATAGAAAAATTGAAAAATCCGAATACTTTTGCAGTACAAAACGTTTCATTGTTTGTGCATTGGTTTTGAGTAGAGGACGGTCGCCGCTGGACTCCAGGAACATTTGACCTGCCCAAAAGATCCGGAAAATTAAAAGAGCTGGACAAATTTGATGCTGGGTTTTTTGGGGTGCATCCAAAACAGGCAAATTTCATGGATCCGCAACAGAGAATTCTCATGGAAGTCACACACGAAGCCATACTCAACGCAGGTAAACAAAGTCAAAACTGAAACTGTGAGTCCAAAACTTATGTAAAGCGTTTTGTGTGATTCAAAATGTGAGAATTGTGGATTTTAGGTGTAAATCCTTCGGAAATGAGAGGAACTCGAACTGGAGTTTTCATCGGAGCTTGCGGAAGCGAATGTGAAAAAGAGTGGCTCAAAGACAAAGAAGAACAGCGCCATGGATACACACTCACAGGTGAGCAAAATACATTTTCGTCATTTGAGTCACGTGCTCTATGACTTTGTGAACACCATCATCATTAAAACAGACGAATAACTAAACTCCAGGATAAGATTTCATGTAAATTCTTCTTTTTTTCAGGATGTCAAAGAGGAATGTTCAGCAATCGAATTTCTTTCGCATTTGATTTCCACGGTGAGACATTTTCCTTTTTTCAACAAGTAAATATTTAAGAAAGCTTCAAGTCTTTAGTTGAAAAGGAAAATTGACTTTAACATAGCTCTTTATACTTCGTCGTTAGGACCGAGTTTCACGGTTGACACTGCGTGTTCCTCCTCGTTCATCGCACTGGAGCAGGCCGTTGCAGCAATAAAATTGGGCCATTGCGACGCGGCAATTGTGGGCGGAGCTAATTTATGTATGGAACCAGAACTTGCGCTCCAGTTCAATCGCCTCAACATGCTTTCTCCAGAGGGCAAATGCAAGTCCTTTGATGCTGATGGAAATGGTTATGTCCGCAGTGAAGCTGTTGTAGCTATTTTCATCCAGAAGAAAGATGTCGCTCGACGTTCTTATGCTCAGATTTTGGCGGCAAGGACAAACACTGACGGATTCAAAGAAAAAGGCGTAAGGAATTGATTTGGCGTACAGCACAAGTTAAAATATTAACAAAAAACTTCACATGTCCAGTTATCAGTGTTTTTTTTATTTCACAGGTGACGTTTCCATCAGGTGAACGACAAAGGGATCTTTTAGAAGAAATTTACAAAGAAGCCGGAGTGAATCCAAATGAGGTGGTTTATGTTGAGGCTCACGGAACTGGAACTCCCGCCGGAGACCCGCAAGAATTAAATGCTATCGCAGAAGCTCTATGCAAAAATCGGGGTGAAAATAATCCACTTCTCATCGGATCTGTCAAATCAAACATGGGACATTCAGGTAAAATTAATAGCCAAAGTCTACTTTTATTCATGCTGCTTTTGTTTGTTGCTAAGCAACCGCTTTTTTCAATTTCAGAGCCAGCTTCCGGACTTTGTGGAATGGCAAAGGTTCTTTTGGCCATGCAAAATGGGACGATACCCGCGAATCTTCACTTTAAAAGTCCAAATCCAAACATCGCTCCTTTGGTTGACGGCCGCCTGAAAGTAGTGTCACAAAACACGCCGTGGAATGGCGGGATCGTCGGGATAAACTCATTTGGATTTGGCGGGGCTAATGTTCATATCATCCTGAAATCCGAACCACAACAGACAAATCCAACGAAAAGAAAAGATGAAAATATTCTTCCGTTTCTCATTCCATTTTCGGGATGCTCAAAAGACGCCGTGGATTTTGCACTAAATAAAATTCACATAGTTCTCAAGAACAAAACCAAAGTCAATGAAACTGGTGCTACCGTCGCATTATTACATAAAATATTTCAAGTACAAATTACAAAGCACGCTTTTCGTGGGTTTTCTGTATTTGATTCAAATGGTCAAGCCTCAACGGAAATAAGCCAAGTCACAGCAAAGGAAAATAGTTCAAAAATACCTCCAGTTTGGTTTGTTTTCAACGGAATGGGAAGTCAGTGGCTTGGATTTGCACAGCAACTTTTCAAATTCAGCGCCTTTAAAAAATCAATTGAAAAATCAACACAAACACTCAAAAACAATCAATTTGATCTACAAAATATTTTACTCAGCGACGACGAGAAAATCCTGGACGACGTCACAAATTCCTTTGTCATAATCACAGCAGTTCAAATCGCCCTCGTTGATCTTTTGTCGTCGCTCGGAATAAAACCGGACGGAATTGTGGGTCATTCTGTCGGCGAACTGGGCGCCGCATATGCGGATGGCTGCTTGACACTGGAACAAACTATTTTAGCCGCTCTCGCAAGGGGTGAAGCGATTTCAGAGTCATCGAGCGATCGAACATATGGAATGGCCGCGGTTGGCCTGAGTTGGGAAGAAGCAAAATCAAAATGCCCGCCAAATGTTTTTCCCGCATGTCACAATTCAAAAGACAGCGTCACGATTTCCGGTCCACTCGACCACATCAAAACTTTTGTGGAGCAACTAAAAACCGAAGGAATTTTCGCCAAAGAAGTCGCGTCGTCCGGTCGAGCGTTTCACAGCAAATTTATCGAATACGCAAAACCACTGCTCAAAGTTTTGCTGGATGAAATTATTCCAGTTGGAAAAACGAGAAGCAGCCGCTGGAAATCGACGTCAATTCCAGAATCTCAATGGAATTCAGAACTCGCGAAAACATCTTCCGCCGATTATCACGTCAACAATTTGAT
>JAQGBI010000577.1:0-14665 GCA_034698325.1 Sminthurinus elegans | reverse complement strand
CCTCTTTTTGTAGAAATCTTTTATACATCAATATAATATAATATTATTAGGATTCGTAATTATTGGTATAAATAAAATTCGCTTACAGTAAACACAGTAATAATATATTAAAGTTTTTATGCGTAAGTATACACAGATTTTTTTTTATACCTAACAGTAGTAATACAAACATATACATGAATTGTTACTGTAAAACTACATCACTCGTCAAACTAACTTGTCTTAATTATATATTATATATATATATATGATTATTATAAGTATATATATCATGTATGTATTCGTTCATGTATAACAAAACACTGTAATAATCGTCATTAATTTCCATACCTAAATATTAAGTTAACAAATATATATAAGTATGTCAATGTATTACTACTATTTTTACAAAGTTTATGTATTTTTTTTATATTATAATGCTGCACAATAGTACTCTCTATAATAGATTTTATACATTTTACACTCAACTTTTAAGCATAACTGTACAATTTTAAAGGTTAGTCAATCCTAATAATTATAGTTTTCTTCTTTTCTTTGCAATACGATTACGTTTCTTCCTTTCCTTTCCTTTTTTTTTTGAAAAATTACTTTATACTTTTTTTTTTAAAACTATTAAAACAAAGAAATGCATTCTGTATTAGTTGTTCTGTTTTTTTTTACATAATAAAGTATACATATATTATACACTAACCACACATAATTTATGTGTGACATAAATATGGATGTTAATGTACATTTTAGATTGTAATAATACTATAACAAGTATACATTACAATACAAGAATAAAGCCTAAACATGTTTAGATTATTATACAAATTCTATTTTAGTAATTATTGTTAATATATCCTATATTATGTACTATATTTCATTCATTTATATATGCGATAATATCTTATATATTTTAAACTACTTACTTTATACATTATATTATATGTATCAATATATAATACTCATAATAATAATATTTATAGTAATAATGATAGTATTATTACCACATATTTTTTCCTAAACATAACTAGACATTTTTCTTAAAGACGTGTTAGACATTCTATTTTTATAGTAATAATTTTTAACAGCGTAAATCAAAAAAAAAAAATGCACAATAATAATAATCGTATGTTAAAAACGAAAAAAAAAACAACACACATACACACATATAACAACAAGAAAAACAAAAAAAAAACATCGAACGATAACTTGCAATAGAATATTCTATAATGATACATTTTTAAAAAACATTAAATAATAAAATAATCATATCGGTTAATTATTTTGAGAATTTTTTTTTTCAATTGAGAGAATTGGATCACAACACTTGTTATTTTTACCATACCTGGCACCTACAATATATTAGCATTTAATAGTAATAATAATAATAATGTTATTATTATTCCTTTTGCTTGTAGTTTTTTTCTTATTATTTTTTTATACTATTATAATATATTCATGTATACTTAGTGTAATACTGTAGAGCTATGAATATACATGTACATATACCTAAATATATGTGTACAAATAATATTGTATGCATAGAATTTTCTCATCATCACGTAAAATCTTATCCATACCATACAACAATGTACCTACATTTGTATATATATAGGTATATAGGCATATATATTTTATGTAATGTAATAATATATATTATAATAATCATGGTAGACCTGGATATATAAAAATTTCCTCCATGCATATGTATGTATATACATAACAGTTATATTTAGAGTAAGTGTTTAAAATAGGAGTACTGTAGATTATAATATGCAAATGTATCATAATATATATACCATACAGGACGTCACTATATCATAATAATATAATTTATACATGTGTACTGTAATAATAATCATAATAATAATAATGCAGACGAGAGTAACGAGACGTGTGTACGGAATAATTATTTATACATCATTTTAGCGTTTTGGTTGACCGTCACCAAAATTAAACGACTCACTACTCGCTCGCATTTTATGTACTGCTTCTTCTAATCTACTAGCAGCAGCAGCAGATCTTCTCGTTGATCTTCTCGTTTCTGATGAGGAGGAGGATTCTTTCATATTTATAGGAATAGAATCTTTCATAGGAATAGAATCTTCTTTGGCTAGTCGTTCTTTCTTCTTTACCATCAAAAGTTGACGCTCCGCTGCGGTAAGCCCACCACGATGTAAGTCAGAATGATGTGATTGAGAATGTTCCCTCATTCGTTCCCTTTTTTCTCTTCTAGTTTCCATTTTTTGCTGAGCCATTTCCTTTTCAAGTTCTTTACTTTCTGTAACCAGATAAATAGACAAAAAAAAAAAAACAAAAAAAGATTATTAGAAATTTTTTAAAACTTACAACATACAGAGTTTAACTTTTTTTTTTTTTTTGTCAATAATTGTGAAAATAAAATGAAACTCTTAAAAAAAAAAATTAGTTCTCTAAACTCTAAATCAACATGAAATGACAAAATTATGTGAAAGTACTGAAAAATTCATGAAACTCTAAATTTAGGCATAAACTATTATTAATTATTATTCTCATTAACAAAAGTAGAACAATCAGTTACCTTTAAGTACAATACGTTCAGCATATTCATTAGGAGAGTCATCATCTGGTAAATCATCATCATCATCATCCGCATGATTTCCCATTAAACTTTTCATACTTTCATCATCAGAGTCATCTTGTTGTTGTTGCATTATTAGAGGAGCTTGACTGTGATGACTTGTAGGAATTTGTTGAATTGGTTTAGAAGAGGAAGAAGATGAGGACATACGAAGATTATTTGCACTATTATTATTACTATTACCACTGTTTGAACTGTCTTTCTTTGCATTATAAGATGGAATATTTAAACCAGCAAGTCCAGCTAATGGGTTTTTATTTGAAGATGACGATGACTTTTTATTTGAAGAACCACTAGTATTATTACTATTATTATTATTATTATTATTATTGATTCCATTCACCAAACCACCACTCTGACCAAAATTACCAAAATTAGCTGGCAAGCCACTCAAGGATGGAAATGATCCTAAACCAAGTGGGTACATTAAACCTGGCATACCAGGGTTTGGGAAAAGAAATGGTAAAGCATTTGATAGCATATTTTGAGAAGACGAAGACGATTTCTTATTCTTTTCTTCTTTTTTAGATGATGATGACTGTTGACCACCACCACCACCACCACCTGTATTACCACTTGCAGTATTTGAATGGGAATTATCTTTCCCACCAGATTTATCAGGTACTCCAGAAGATGGTGAAGAGTTAAGATCAGAACCCATTCCCATTGATCCAAGGCCAAATCCAAGTGGATTCAAAAGTGGATTTCCAAGACCCAAATTACTTAGAGAGCTAAGATTTCCAAGATTACTCAAATTTCCTAAATTTCCCAATGATCCAAGGCCACCAAATGATCCTAATCCACCAAATGATGCAAATAAAGGATTTTTAGGATCTAAATTACCAAGAGGACCAAGACTTGCCAAAAGATTTGGATTTAATCCTGATAAACCTGTAATAAAAAAGAAAAGAAATGAACATATAATGTATGCATGTGTACATAAAATACAAATATATATATATATGATATATGTATAATATATATTCAATGAAAACTTTCATTTACATTATAAACATAAAAATATATTATGCATATTTTACAAATAATATAATATATTTTTTTCAATCATACCAGATAGGGAAGAAAATGCTCCTAATGAAGAAAATGCGTTTGCGGAAGAAGTCGGAACAGATGCTGCGGATGATGATGTTACAGGATTAGGAGGACTATTAACTAATCCTTCTAATGGTGGTCTTCCAGGACCTATTTTGTTTTTCAAAAAAAAAAAAAAAAAATCATCAAATCATAAATATATGTGTTCTGTCAGTTGTATAGTATATTATAATATATTATCATAAATAATGTATATAGATGGTATACAGATGTATATATCCGTATTGTACACATTACATTTTATTAAATGATTTATTTATTTATTTATTTTTTACCTTTCTTCTTTTCCCCAGAAATCCTGCGTTGAAGATCCGAAGAAAGATTTCCCTTTTCTCTTACTAAATCCGACCAACGAGGATCAATATCATACATTGGATTTTCTAATAACCATTGTCCAAGATGTTTAAGCTGAGGTGCTTTTGGACCTGTTAATAAAATAATAATCATAATTATAATCATATTATGAAGTATAATATTCAATATATCCATGTATTTTTCCATTTCCTGAAATACATGTTATATACTAATATAGCCCAGAAACAAAATAATAATAATGTTAAATAAAATCATTTGTAGTCTACAAAACAATAAAATATAAGAATTTTACCTGTTACTTTCTTTCCTGTAATTCGATTAACAACAGAAACATTTTCCTCTCCCGATAATTTATTCCAATCTAATAGCATAGGATCTACACGAGGCCTTCTTCTTCTTCTTCCATCAAAGTCTGGTGAGACGGGTCTTTCAGGTGTTAAATTAGCATGTTCCGCTAACCATTTATTAACTTTTGCATCTATTTTTTTAAGAAATAATAAAAATCAAATATTACAAAAATATTTCTACCTCGTCTATATGAAATTTCATTTTTAAGCATAGCTTATAATCTAAACATATATATTATGGTATAATAATAATATATACTACTAAAAATTTTATAGTGCAAAGTACAAAATGATCTTTCTTACCATGTGAAAATAAATCAAATTTAGGAGCTGTTAATTCAGCTAATCGAGACAAATCACATTTTGGTATTTCATGAGATCCAGTAGGCATTCCAGCTAGGCTTTGTAAAAATAAACTTTGGCTGTGTGCTGCAGCCGATGCGGCTGATTCATTTCTAGATTTAGCTTGATTACGGCTAGCTTGGTTTCCTGCACCACCACTCCTGGAGCTAGCATCCTTATTACCTTTTGAATTATTTGAATTACCTTGTTGTTGGTTACTAGTAAGGCGACTAAATTCTTTTCCTGCTGCAGAATTGAAAAGTGATAAAGTTGCACTTAAAAGAGGATTTGAAAAGAAGTTTTGAGCCAGTTGTTGCTGTTGCTGCTGCTGTTGTTGTTGTTGTTTTTGCTCTTTTGAATCCCTAGAAGGATTACTATATTTTTGATTGGATCCTAATTGTGATGATGAATTTATATTAGAAGATCTATTTTTTCCTTCCGATGAAACAGGAGGTAAAGGTGGAGAAAATACTGATTGGCCTTTAGCTAATAATGAATAAAAAAAAAAAAAATTATTCAATGACAAAATATCTCATTTATGATTATATATTTCCAATATATCTAAATCATTATTAGTATATACATGATACATGGATTGGTCATGATTGATGACTAACTCATATAAAAGTATAATATTATACTAAACTATTGTAATAACTCATCACTCACTCACTTGTAAATTAATGTAATACATACAATAGTACAAATTTAGTTAAATTTGAATTTTTAAACATACCTGCAGATAAACCTAATACAATGTCATCTAATTTTTTCCTCTTCTTTTCTTTTCCAACCGTTCCACTTGGCTCTGGTGGTTCACCCAACTAGAGCATAAAACAAATACAAGAAAAAATCAAATATATCCTCCTAAAGTAATAAGTTGCAAATGATGTGAGTTTAACCACTAAAGGCTTTTGACACACTAATCGCACAATAATGTGCAATATACCATTCGAATCGTGATGACCTGATGATTAGTGTGGGGCATGTTAAAAAGACCCTTGACCATATCTTGACCTTTAAAAATGAGAAAAATGATTCCCCCCTGCATACATGTTACGTACATATATAAAGGTTTTGCCAAGCTCCGTTGCTTTGAGTTGGCTCTGTATAGAAATGGAAGGGAACCTTGCGGTTTCGCATCTTCTCCGTGCAGCTTTCAGACTTTAGAGTTTTTCTCGCAGTCGCATTGTTGATGCAAAAAAAATAGTTTTTTTACACTCCACTGTACTCTACTAGGAAATTTATTTGACCGAAGTTAAACTACTCAACGGATTGAATTGGGATTTTAACATTCTGGATACCGTTTTTCACGGTGAATTGATTCGTTCTATTAGAAAGGTCGAAAAATTCCTACAATGTGCCGTAAAAAGATATTTTGGGATGAATTTGGATATTTTTTTGGGGTAGAGTAGTGCATTTCAATAAAAAAGTACACTACGCACAATAATTTATAGACTCCAGCATATATGGGTAATTATTACATAGTTAGTCAGTAACCGTGTACACAATATTCTGCTGCAGTTAAGCTTTCCTCTTATACTTTAAAGGGTTCCATGAAGTATAAGTACCCTATTTTAACTGAAAAGCAGTTTATTATAAATTTCAAAGCCCAGCTTTCATTAACAACAAGCCTTGAACAGATCTAAAAATATTATAAAGAGTAATGGCTAAAAACTAGAACAGGAAATTCGGGTTGTGGGGAAACTCACGGGATTTAATGTACACTTACAGATCCGAGTTATTGATTGAATTTAGAAATTTTTGATACTGAAAATCATCAGGCTTAAAAAATTTTTTTGAAAATTTTGAAACATTATGGCTTTCATAATAAATAAAACGTTCTGTACTCTAGAAAATAAAATAAGTGCATAATATAATATGTGTGTACATTTGTCATTTGAATATCATACCAAAAACAAGCCATACCATAAAAATGGCAGTTTAAATTACAAACTAACTTACTAAATAAGCTGAGGAGGATTAGAGATTGGTATGACATTTAACAGTGTCACATGTGTAGTGTATGAATTTAATAAAAGGTCAATGAAGAGGTCAAGGGTCATATTAACGTATTTTAACGATCGGGAAACGGCCTGATGTCCAGCGCGAAGCGCTGGACCCAGCTCGTATGGATATATTGGAATAAATATGGATCCATTTTTGTTTCTAATGTTTTGAAGAGTTATATTTTACAATGTATATGTAATATTTATAAATTATTATAATATAATCACAAAATTCTAAAACAAAGTAAAAAATAATAAACAAGTATATTTTACCTTTCGTTTTCTCAATTTATCAAGCATACTTTCCAGCTTAGTTGATTTAGATTTTCCACCAATATGTCCTTCTTGTTGTTCATTTGATGAAGGTTCATCTTTTCGTCTTATCCTTGACACACTGTATAAATTACAATGATAAAACATTTCAGAATGATGAGACAATACATAGCTGGAATGATCTTGATAATCAAGTGTATGATGAAACACCCTATACACTCATAAAATATAAAATGTATTATTATTATTATTATTACCTGGCGGACAAGTCCATAGGAGCTGAACTATTGTTGTTATTATGTATACTTGGTGAATTTAATGTAACAGGAGTAACAGTGACGCTACTTAAACTAGAAAGTGCAGACATTGCAGCGGCGGCAACACTATTCGATGAAGATGATTTAACACTAAGATCTAATGAACTTGATTGTGATCGAGTAGAAAAATTTGTAGGTTCTGACTGATCTCTCATCAAAGATTGATGTTGTTTTGAGATAGATTGATGATGCTTAAGAATATTTGATGATTTATTTTGTTGTTCCTGTTGATGCCTCTGTTGTTGTTCATGTTGTTGTTGTTGCCTTTGTTGTTCATGTTGTTTCCTCAGTTGTTCTTTTTGTTCTTGTCGTTGTTGTTGTTGGGATGCTCTAGCTGAATGATGTTGATGAGCAGGTTGAAGATTAAATGGTGACTGGAATTTATTACTATTAAGTGAAGATCTACCGGATGATGGTATCGCTTGTGAAATGTTTGGTGTTTTTTGTTGTTGTTGCTGCTGTAATCTTTCACCTGATCCAATATTTTTAGTCATATTATTTTCAGTACTATTATTATTATTATTTTTATTACTACTATTACGGTGATTGTGATGATGATCTTCATTAGATTGATTCAAACGATTAAGTTCCTGCTGTTGTTCTTCTAAAAGTATTCTTGTTCTATCTATTCCACCTCTTCCACGACCTCGTCCTGTATTATGTCTTGGTGGTGGTGGCATTCCAGAAAGAATACTTGGATTATGCATACTATGTGATAATAGGGCTTGTAATTTAGCTCTTTCTGTTTCAACATCAATAGCAATTCTTCTCCTTCTTCCTCGTCTGCTACCAGTGGTTAGTGGAGGTGGTGGAATATTTGGTATGGGTGTAGGAATATTATTAACTGTACTTCCTGGTCCACTAATATTAGGAATTGGTGTAATAACTGTTGAGGATGGGATAGCTGGTACTGGTGTAGAAGTGGATGTTGGAATTATAAGTGATGTTTTAGGACTGTTACGACTATTAATACTACTGTTAATACTAGTGTTGTTGGCATGAGGAGTTGTTGGTGCTGTTGGTAAACTCATAATTAAATCTTCTGTCGGAGCTAAATCGGAAATTGGTGTGGATTCCCGTACAGGTGTAGTATTTGGAGTTTCATTGAGTGGATAGTCTGAAATATCTGTAATATTAGCCGAACTAAAGAAACGAGATACCGGCCATTCATTTTTCTCTATAGCATGAACAATATGAGATAATCTAATTTGAATTGCTTTGTCCCTTGGCCACCTAATAGGATTTGATTGACTCATTAAACTTCCTAAACCATCTGGATTGTTTTCATTTGTAAAATATTGCCCCTCTTGACTTAAAGATTTATTTAAAATTGATGATAGTGATGTTGTTGATGAAAGTAAATCTTCATTAAATGTACTTGATGAAATTACAGATGATGATGGTATATCTGGCATTGTAAATTTCCCTTTCACAACTGTTTTCATTGGGTCTGATGGGAATTTAATTGTAATTTTTAATTCATCTTTAACTTCAACACGTGCTTTCTCCTCTTCTTTTACCCCCTTTTTATCACCTACGTTGATTGGTATTTCTTTTTCTTGTTTTTCTCCTTCTATCACTGCTACTACTACTTCTATTCCTTTCTCCTTTTCATCTGTAGTAGTAGTAGTAGGAAGTAGGGTTGTATTAGTTTGTTCTACTTCTATTACTTCATCTAAAGTAGATAATTTTTTATCATTATTACTTGAAACACTATTATTAGTTTCTGATTCATTTAAAATGTTATTTATTTCTTCCGGTTTCTCCTTTGAATCATTAGTTATAGAAACATCTTTCTCAATCTTACAAATTTCTTCTTCTTTGTTTTCATCAGTCTTTATTTTTTCTTTTTCTAATAAATTTTGATCCCCAGTTACTTCTTTTTCTTCTTCTTCTTTAATTTTAATTTCATCTAATACTAATTTATTGGTTTCATCTCCATCTTTTTCCTTCTCCAATAGATTAGAAGGCACGTTTGTGTCAATTTCTGATTGTTTTGAATCATTTATTACAATTTCATTTTCATTAATTAATGAATCAGAAGTAGTTATTTCTTTCTTGGACTCTTCTTCTGGTTCCTTTTTAATAACAATAGTTGAATTTTCTTCATCTTGAACCATCAATACATCATCATCTTTACTACATTTTGATTTTTCCGTCCTTTCTAGTTCATTTTTCTTCTCAATTTCACATGATGAACTTTTATCATCAATATCCATTGCTATAGATGTATTGGGTACTTCAATCGTACTTAAAGTACTTGATGTCTCTCCCTCTACTAGGATTTCAGTTTTAACATCTTTTTCCTCATTATTAACATCAATTTCCTTGGTGTCACTAATATTTTGAAGTTTTTCATCTTCAACAGTACTATCATTTGCATCACTCTTTTTATCTTCTTCTTTATTATCATCATTTACAATAATAATAGAAGACTTGTCATCCATAGTAGTAGTAGTAGAAACTCCACTTGTTGTTGTTGATATAGTTTCATTTCCTTTATTATTATTATCATTACTACTAGTACTAACAGTAGTAGTAACATTTTCATCATGTTCAGCATTAATGAGTGATTGATTTTGATCAGAATTCTTATGACCCTTTTCCGAGTCAATTATGGAGCTTTGTACATCTTTATGATTTTTATCCTTTGGTTCTCTTGATTTTGAACACAAATCTCCAACGATTGAATACTGATTAGAAATTAATTCACTTTCCATTCCCTTATCTTCAACCAAATCTTTCAAAATTTTCCTCCTCTGTTCTTCTCTTTCCCTTTTAATATCTTCAATATCCATCATATCTGATCTTAACTTTCCTCCCAAAAGTTTATCATCTAAATCAATTGGTTTTGTAAACATTTTTCTTGCTTCTTTCTCAGCAGCATCTATTAATGGCAAACCTGCAATGTGTCTACGCAGAATTTCACGAAAAGAGAGATCTGGATCATTGAGATAAAATAAATCAGTTCTTCCAATACCATGTCTTGATGCTGCAAATACTAAATCTTTATCATGTTTTCCAGGAATCCACCAATCTGGCATATCAAGGGAGGGTTGGCAAAGTTTTAGCCTTTCTTCTAGATGACAATTAAAGATAATCTCTTCTCGGATTTTGCTGAGAAGATCAATCTTTTCTAGTGTTTGACGAGCTCTCTCCTCTGATAATGGTTCTACTGGAACTTGAATAAGATCTAACTCTTCATCATCCGTTAGTTTTTTACCACACATACTTTTACACATGGCATAAAATGCACGGAAATATTCTGTTAGAGTTTCATCAAATTTTTTATCCAATCTAGAAATTGCTCTAAATTTGGACCATTCAAATCTTTGCTCTTTTTTATTATACTGTACACCAAATGTTGAAACAGTTCGATAAAAGTCAGACTCTTCTTTCTTTGACCAACGTTTTTGATAGATTTCAAGCTTTTGCCGCTCTCTTTCTCTGACAATTTGTTCAATCTTTTCTTTCCGCTCCAGACGCTAAAAAAAAAAAAAATCAAGTACAATACCATTAATGTTAATGTTAAATCTATGTACATATCAAATAAAATTATACAATACAAATTGTTACAAATTACATGAGAACATTGAATTATTATATTTTTTCTCTTTATTGTATTGTATATTTTGTACTAGAATTATTTCATTACTACTGTAATAACTAATAATAATAATTATTGTTTTTAAATTTCTTACTTTGACTTTTTGTGCATTTTTAATTTCCTCCTTCTTAAAGTTCCGCTGGAATGAAGTAATGAGCTAAAAGAAAAGAAAGAAAAAAAATAATAATTTCATTTTCATGCAAATTGACATTTCGAGAGGAACATATTTTAGTCAATATTTGATGTTATAAAATCCTATATTATATTTAATATTTAATTTAATTTACCTTTCTCAAACGAGTATTCAAGTCTGAAACAGTTGGCCAATTTATAGTTGGTTCTGTAGATTCAGGTTCTTCAGCCTTGAGTTCTTTTCCTGAAGGAACTTCAGTAGTAGTGTTGTTAGAACTAGTAGTAATATCGTCAGTAATATTTTTATCTTGTAGTTCAGTTTCTATTGTTGTTACTATTTCATCTTTTTGTGGCTCTTTCTCTGTTTCAGCAGTTTCTGCTTTATTTTCTTCATTGGTCGAGTCATCCTTTGTAGATTCTTTATCTTTTGTACATTCTTCTTCTTCTTCTTGAGTTGTCCCCTCTTTTGTAGACTCTTCAACTTTGGTAATTGATTCATCTTTGGTAGGTTCGTCTAGCTTCAAAGTCTCACCCGTTTTTGACTCTTCAACAATTTCTTTTGTAGAATCCATTGTTGGCTCTTCAATGGTTTCTTTTGCAGATTCCATTGTTGGCTCTTCAATAGTTTCTTTTGAAGATTCCATTGTTGGCTCTTCTACAATTTCTTTTGTAGTGTCCTTTCCTGGTTCTTCTACAATTTCTTTTGCAGATTCCATTGTTGGCTCTTCAACAGTTTCTTTTGCAGATTCCATTGTTGGTTCTTCAACAGTTTCTTTTGCAGATTCCATTGTTGGTTCTTCTATAATTTCTTGTTTTTCAACTAAAGAATCTTGCTTTTGTTCAGTACCAGTTGTATCCATTGGTTCGTCTGAAGATTTTGCATCAACAGCAACATTTTCGTCAGTTTTCTCAATTTTAGCAGTATTTTCAGTCAAACCTATAAGTGGATTTTCAACTGTGACTTTAGAACTATCTAGAAGTTTTTCTGTAGTATCCAAATCATTTTCTTCTTCATCTCCAACTTTATCCATTTCTTCTTCATTCCTAAAAAGCACATAAACGAAAATCATATATATGTACATACATATTTTTTTTGTAAAAAGAAATGATGAGAAAATAATATTCTATATATAAATATATATATGTATAACAATAACAAATAAGAACCTCATTATAAATCATTGCAAAGAACAAATAGTAAAACAGTCTTACACTTCAGCAGAAATTTCAGCAAGGACCGCAGAACCATCAGGAGGACCACATCTCGCTATATAATCGTAATGTGAAACATTATTTTTTTTTTTTTTAAGCAAAAACTACCTTTGCATGCATGTAAATGAAACTTTTTAGAAAAACTCACTACATAATATGTTATTGCAATAATAAATAATATCTTCTGTAGAAAGCATGTTGCATGGAAATTCAAATGTGTACATATCATTATAAATGAATACCTAAAAAGCAAAGATTTGGATCCATTCTCATCATATTATATCTTTCATAGCCGTGTTTGTAAGTGCCAACAAGTAAGGAAGCATCTGCTTCTCTATCCCACCAAATAGTTGGACCCGAATCAACGACCAGAGTCGGAGGACAAATTTGCATTTCACTATAAAATAAAAAGAGGAAATGACATATTATAACATATATCCGAGAATAACAAACAATAACAATAGATAATCATAAAAGTGTCTGGATGGATGAATATGCACACATTCATTCATTTTTATGTGAATATTGAGTATCTTATATATTATGCATTGGCTTTCCAGGCCCCTTTATCAACTTTCAAGTAATTAATAGATTTGATCAAGTATTTTTTCTTACCTTAGTGGAGCATTCAAAGCAATCTTATTGGCAAAATCACCAATAATTTCTTGTTTGATATAATACAACATACGTATCCTCAGAAGAACCCTACATTGAATTATAAATTATAATAGTGTTTTATTAACATGTAATAATTCACTGATTAATGTAAGATACAAGTATATATATATTATATATATATATATAGGATAAATAATACCACATACTTGTTAGCATGTTTAGTAAGATGTTTTTTATAATTTCCATCCAGATGGACATCAGCATCATATTTTTCATCACTATTCCATGAATCATCTACAATGGGTAGACAAGGACTCTTTGGACCATTTCGTGGGCTAGAATTTTCTTTTGTGGATACGTCTAGTTCATCTCCAATATCACCTCTCTTATTTTTCTTACTTTTTCGACCACGTGATACTGGGTTAGCGAGTCCTAAAAGTATTATTTAATAGAATTTATACTAAGTACTTGAGACCAAAGACCTTTTTTTTTTTCTTTAACATTTTTATTTTCATAAACATACACATGTTCATATTACATAGTATACCACTCATATACAAAATTATGATTTATATCATTGTAATATTATGATTTAATACCTGAATGATTTCGTGTTATTTTTCCAGCACCATGTTCAGGTGGTGTGATAAGATCTTGTACAAAACTCTTAACTTTTTCATCCCCTTTGAAATTTTTAATGCAATGTAACAACTGTAAAATAATAATTATTATTATTGTAATGACATTCAGTATTTATCTAGAACTTTGAGTTTATTTATTCATGTTACATGATATATTTATGGGGAAATACACCATAAATCATTATGCATGTATATATATATATATATGCATACGAAATGATAAAGTGACAACACCATCAATACATAAGAGATAAGAGTAATAATAAAACGAATGAAACAGTTACTACTTATTACTTTTAATAAAGTACGTAGTAGTTAAAACTTAAATTTAAACTTACAATAATTCTCGAGCAGTCTTCCAAATCTTTGTCTTTCCATCCATGTCGAAACTGACCTTGTTGTAAAATCTCTGGCCATCGACTCCAACTGAAATATATATACATTTTTATAAAAGATTTGATGTAATTACAAAAACCAAACTATAAAGTTTACAAGTACAAGAAATGATATTATAATAGTATGTAAATGTATTAAATTTTCAGTGGTGAGAAGAAGCAAGTTTAACTCATTGTAAACTCTCTTTTTTTACATAATAAAAAAAGGAAAAAGTTTACTCGGTATTAGCATGGCTAGTCATCATAAAAAATAGATACATAACAATTAATTTTAATTGCAATAATTTTGATAATAACAAATTTTCTTACCCATATGTAAGAAGACCTTTCTCAATTTTATAACATTCACTTCTAGACCAACGTCCATATTCAACAACTCCATCATCACAATGATAATCTTCATCCGCTTGCCGACGACTTCGTCTTGGTTTTGGTGAAGGTTTTCCTCGTCTACCTCGGGCTCTTGTACGTTCTCCAATACCACCTTCGTCACCTTCAGAGTCAGTTGATGATTCCAGTTCGGATATATCCATTAAGCCTAAAAAAAAAAAACAACGGAAAATATTACATTGATCATGAATATTCATATCCATAAATTCATAGGCCAAATTTCAAAAAGAACAATTATTATTATTGTTTTTTTTTATGGTTCACCATTGATATCATTACCTTCATCATGACCATATCTTTTAATTTGAGTCCTTCTTCTAGGTTCATGGATGACCAACTCGTCCTT
>JAQGBI010000576.1:0-14668 GCA_034698325.1 Sminthurinus elegans | reverse complement strand
TCTTGATATTTTTATTCTTTATATTGCTTCTTGATATTTTCATTTTCATTTTCCTCATGTCCATCGTTTGATTGACTACTCTAAACTGTAAAACGTGTACAATAATGTGTTGCATTCAACATTCCCAGTACAGATAATAGATACCTAGTAAATGTAAAATTGCTCACTGATTATTAATGTGTCACAAGTTTCAAGTCATATAAGCTCAAATCTCATATATTGTATGATAACTAATAACCATAATCTGCACTGTTAAAAAATCGATAAAAAAGTGACGTAAATGTTAAAAGATTCCATTTCAAAGGACATGGCAGGCGTACAAAGGGATTTTTGCCCTCCGTCAGATTTGGCTCAAATTTGGTACAAAGGCACTTGAGACCATGGGGAACAAAGTTTGTGGGGCAGCTTTAAAAGTGATTGCCTCCTTTGACCTCCAGAGGTCATCAAAGTTTTGAATTTATTGCTGAACTTTGACGCCGTTTGAAACTTTTATTGAATTTTGTAGCAGTGTTTCTCACACAAAAACTCATTTTGCACGTATTTTTAACTACACGCATAATTCAAAGCATTAAATCTAATTTAGCACATTTGCAGTTTTTGTACAAATCCGAATTTGGTGAAACCCGCGAGACCACGTGAATCAAATCTGGCGAATCCTTTCGAGAGTGCTTTCATTCACTTCGAATTTGGAAGACCCCTTTGATTTCAGTCAAGCTGCTGAATCCTTTCGGGTTTCTTCGAAAAACTACTTAGTGGTTAAGCGCATAATCATGTAAAAGCAAAATAGAATAAAATCAATAATTCAAATGCTTCCAAAAAAGGCACGGGCGCGCTTACTTGTTTCTTTACATTTTCACCAAAAATCAATAAACCTAAAATAATTAAAATGATGCCAATCGATAGAGAATTTGACGCGTATTATCTTTTATGAATCAATTAGGTGTCTAATTTCATTGGTTTACGTGCAAAAGTAGTTTTTATGTGAGAAACAGCTGCACAAAATTCAATAAAAATTTTAAACGGCGTCAAACTTAAACAATAAATTCAAAACTTTGATGATCTCTGGAGGTCAACAGGGTCAATCACTTTTAAAGCCGCCCCACAAACTTTTGTTCCCCATGGTCTGAAGTACCTCTGTACCAAATTTGAGCCAATTCTGACGGTGTTCCAAAATCCCTTTGCTTGCGTCCCGTGTCATTTGTAATTTTACCTTTTTTGTCCATCTTTTTCCTTTATCCAGGGATCCAAGTGGATCATTTTCACTACAGTGTGGCAAAAATTCAAATTCAATTTTCTTTCGAGGAGGAAATTGAGAATTACTGGCATAATTAGCTGGACCTGGAGCTTTACTCATGTATTTGAAGGATTCACTTTTACACAATCCATTATTACTTTTCTGCTTCTTCCTCCTCCTTTTATAATTATAATTCCAGGGGAAGAAAAAACCACACTTTGTTTCAAAGCGAAGAGCCTTGTATTTATTTTTAGTCCCACTGACACTGTCATCCATATTTAGATGACCACTATCCTTATCCTTACTTTTGTTTTTCATATCACTCACACTGGACTTGATAATTGCACTGGGTTTATTATTATAATTCAATTTGTTGATATTATCATCACCACCAATATCAACATTTTGAGATTTTATTGAGGTCCAACCCCATTCGCACAATGGTTTTCCAAGATTTAAATCAGAGTCGAGGTTCCTTTTTCTCATATTTCCCAAATTTCCAGTTACAGTAGGTTTTCCTTCCATGAGCAAAAGGCCACCATTTTGCTCATGATAATCCATTTTTACACAGGTTTAAAAGCACTGGACAATGGACATGGAACTTGAAGCTGACTACACTTTGAGACTTGAGATTTACATTTAAAAATAGCTACACCATTTAAATTCTGTCACATTTTCAAACTCCAGACTCCAAACTTGATTATTGAAGAATGATGAATCACTGATCACTGAGCACTGAACTACAGGTAAATGTGCATGAAAAATCACTGAACAAATAAAAACACAGTAAAGAACAAGGGAAAATGCCACAAATCAACAAGACGAGACATGTTGCAAATTGTAAATTGTAAATTGCTTCTTCATGTAACTTGTAACTTTTAGCATCACCACTCCAATCCCATGAATTGTAATGAAATGAGGAGGAACAGAAAAAATCTGAGGAAGAATGAGAAATAAGAACAAAACAATCACAAAAATCACAATAAGAAAAAGAGGAAGACATGTAAATATTAAATATGCAAGTGAGTAAATAAAAGAGACAATACAATCTTTTTCAATTACTTATTTCGTGCTCAACAACAATAACCCAAAGAACATGGTAAACGGTAATAATAATAAAGATAATGTAAAAACTTACACGTATACTAGATACTAGTACAACACCTAACAGAGACGATACAAAAAATACAATATATTTCCACAATACAGAATACAGAATACACACGCTCATTAGACAGAGTACAGAGTGCAAATGTAGTTAATTAATTGTAGATCTGTAATTCCAATGGAAGAGTAGAAATAATATAGAATATAGTGTACAATGTGTACTGTTGTAGGATTTTCTTGTTCATTGTCCATCCTTCTTTTGATTCTTGATTCTTGACACTATCACTATCACCTTTTACCATCACAATGAGCGCACACACAGTATCAACATCAGCTAATATCTACCATCTACAAACCAACCACCTCAGCATAATATAAAATAATATGATAAACTGCATAAATTATATAATATGTTATGATATGCATGAAAACGAAACGATGAAGAGACAAGAGGATCGTCCAATGTCCAACGTCCGTCGTTCACTGCTGAATGAACAATATGTACCATGTACTATCTAGTAAGTAATAAACATTATCAGCTATCTCATCTATACTTTTTTTTCTTGCATTTTATTCTCTTTGTACTTGCTACTGTTACTTTTGTGACTTGTTAGCATTTCATTACAAAAGTTACAATAAATATTGCAATATGTACTTCCTACATTTCCCTATTGTATCATTTTTATGTTGTTCTTGTTGTCTCATGACAGATCTTGAAGATACAAATAAAATATATAAAATTGAGACCTCTTTTTATTTACATTCCACATTTTTTTTCTCATTTCCCATTGCACCATATTTTTCATACTCATTTCATTTCATATCAATAAGTATCAACATTAACATTTTAACATTAACATTTAACATCATCTACATATTTGATTGACATTTATAAAGTTTTCATCAATGTTACTGTTTACGACCTGCCTTCCCTTCAACCACCATCTCAAGTATCAAAAAAATGTAATGGTGTCAATAATAAAATATAAAATATATATAAAAGATATAGATTTTTCTTTTCAAAAAAATGTCGTTTTATTTACATGTCGAGGACGGACGCCAAATTCTTTTTATTCTTTATTCTGAATACTCATCATAATTTTATACCCCTGTATTTGTACTTTGTATTTTATATTTTGTATTAATTTTTTGTATTTTATGTTCATGATGATGGTTCACAATTTATAATGGCTGTTGTAAAAACACACATTAATATGAGTTTGTGTTTGAATTTTGAATTGCTAATAACTATATAATATTTGACATTTGACATACAATTGAGCGTGAAATACATTATTTATTTGGATACCAATGAATAAAGAATAAAATTAAAAGGTATACAACAAAATAACAATGTTATTATGACAAGTTTCAAAGTATGCAAAAGTACTTGGGAAAATCACAATAAAACATGTAAACGCACTTCAACCTTTCCTCGTGCAAACAACTACGTACTCAGTACTCAGTACTTACTCTGTACTCTTTGACCAAGCAACAAAGACAAAAAAACGATGAGAATGTGGAATAAAAGTACAAAGTACAATATATTTTATGCATGTGCACTGTGCATTCATTTGCATGTGAATAATCTGCATAATACACACAATGCAAAATTCAAAATATTGTATAGTTTTGCGCATGCAAATAATATACACAATAATTAGCAAAGTTAAAACAAAAACTCAGAGTGCAAATCAAGCATCTCATAATAATAATCATAATTTAATGTAATATCTCTCTCTCTCATTTAAATATTTTATGAGCCATATGGGAAATGGGAAACGAGACGAATGAGTCTCATTCGTCAGTCTACTGACGTTGCACATTATTGGAATATTACAACTCACAACTTTTAAAATTTAAATAGGATATTTATCTTTCACATTTTCTGTACATCAACATTTTATGCATAGCCAGTGTAATAAATCATAGGCAAAACTGGTAGATGGTTCTTTACATAAAAATCCAAGAATTATTGCAAAGTGCATTTTTTCTGTTGCTTCATTTTTTCATTCATAAATAAACTCATACAGTGAAAATTAGACACAAGAAAAGCGTCATGTATTAGAAATATCATTGTCGTCTTCCTCTTCTTCACAGTGAATTAAGCATCCCAATCATCATTTTGTATGTAAAAAAAAGATGTAGTTTAAAATAGCAAACCCCGTTTGATATTATATTGGCTATAAAACTTACTCGTTTACATCAAATTATAAATTATAGAAGAGTTATTCAGTTTCTACATCAGAACAAATAAGGATTGACCAAAGAGCTTTTAATTGTTCTTTCCCCTCTGTCACCACTTGAGATTCGGTTTAAAGTAGCTAAAAATATTGTTTGGTTTCAACATTACTGAATGCAAGGAGTATAGAGTTTTGGGTTTGGTTGTTTTTTGCAATTTATGATGTACCAATTACCAAACTTTTCCCTCTTTCTATACAACTTACATTTTTCGTCTAGCACAAAGCTTTTTTACAGCTCGCAAAGTGTCAAACATCTAATGTCATTATCAATGAAAGTGTGTAGTGTGTAATGTGTGAAAAAGGAAAGCAAGGAGAGCTTTCTTTCTCAAACTGTCTACATGTCTCAGAGACATCAAAACCGTTGTCACAGTTATCATTAAAAATTAAGAAGGATAAAAATACATGTGTTTAGTATTAGACTGTTTCACATTATCCCAAACGTAAAAATCCCCCGTTTTGGCAATTTAGGTGTTTAACACAGTAAAATGGGATTTTCTGTCAAGTTTCCAGTCGAGTCGTCTTTTTTAAGGGGTCACTTGACGAGGTCAGAATGCTTTATTTTGAAAGTAATTCGGAAAAACATGCGAACTTTTTGTATGATTTGAACGTCGCTTACAAAAAACTTCCAAGTACACAGGCCCATTCCTTGTACAGTTCCATCTCTTGCAACGGTGTTTTGATTCTTTGAAATTTTTGCGTAAGCGGCGGTGAAATTGAACAAAAACTTTCCTATTTTTCCAAAATACATTCAAATTTGAGCACTTTGACCTCGTCAAATGACCCCTTAAAAAAGTAGGATCGACTCGAAACTTGACAAAAAAAACCTTACTTTACTGTGCTAAACACAAGCATATTGTAAAACTTAGAATTTTTAAGCTTGGGATAATGCGAAACAGTCTATTCAGTCTAGCTTTCAACATGTATTCAAGCTTTGTCACTTTTGTCATGATTTCACATTTCACATGGTAATTTTATCCAACAATTTATACTTTATATTTATAACAATAGCTGAGAAATCAGGAGCAAGAACGATTTTATACTATATTGTAATGGGAGGCTGCATGATTATTACAATTACTACAAACAACTCTTCACATGTAACTCTTTAAACATGTGTCATTTATCACCTAAAAATTATGCTGAGCTTAGACTTCAAGTACATATTATGACAGAAGTTCAGAATTTAGAATCAGGACTTTGGGAAATTCCAGAAATTCATAGCACAGAAAATCACGGTCAAAATCCGTAACTGACATTAAAACGTCAAGAGTCAAGTATGTAGATACAGGAATTTTAAAAAAAGTCAGTAGGCATTTTTTGTTGTTCATAATTATTTACTCAAAGAATGAAGACGTTTTGAAGACACCTCCTCAAAAATCCCAACAAGAAACAAAACTCAAGACAGGAAGGCTATTCAGACATCAAATCCAAGATCCAATTGAACGCCACCCACACACAAATTTAAAGGGAAGATGAACATCAAAGTTATACTACGAACTCTGTCTTGCTTGGTGTTCGTTTCCTGGACGATGGGTAAATTGTTTCTTCTTGACTCATTCTACATTGTACATTATCTAGATATTTTACTGCATGAAATATTGATAAATGAAGTAAGTATGTATGAACTATTTTTTTTTTCTAAGCTCTCAACTCCGTATATATTTCTACATCAACGAACAAGCAACATCCGCTTCGTTATGCTGTTTAACAAAAGTATAAGCATCATTCACGTCCACCTGAAATTGAAATTCTACGTCTGTACATATTTTGTGTTGTCTGCAGTACATTCATCAAGTAGTAAGTAGACAAAGCATATATTATACATAATGTACAGTTATTTGTCATTTGTACTCAAATGTCTATTTGGTAAATATGATAATACTTTTACTTTTGACTGTTGAGTTTTGAGTTACTCTTCCACATGATACACAACACGTAGAACGTAGAAATAGATGCGCATAGTGCACTGCACACTCACCTACGTACCTATTCTATGAAATATAACAAATAACAAGCAGCAGAAAGCCGTCTTCATACTCTTCATACTTCATACGTGCACAACAATGTGCACGTAAACTTTAAACACACATTTAACCTATAATAGATGAGTGTAATCTACGCATTTTAGCATCCTACTAAAAATTTAAATTTAAATACAAAGTAAATTGCCTGCGTTTGATACTTCTCGACTTGTCAAAAAAAATCACAGGTTGTTGCTAAAAGTCCCAAAAAGAAACAAAATCTAGAACATGTGTCTAGATTGAAAACGTTTTACTATTTACATTGTTCACTATGTACTGTTCATACATGAGATGAAAACTCATTTTCTGCTATCTTTTATATTCTTTCAAATTTTCAAAGCTCTACATAGTAACTCTTTGTAGAGTGTACATATTGTACAGTGTACAGTGTACAATTTCTGACTAATGACTCACACTGCAAAGTTTACAGTAAACAGATAAAATATGTACATAATAATAAACAAGAGATATGAATTTCTATTTCTGCCTTTGATATTTGAAAACTGAATGCTTCAGAGATTCTTCTGTACTCTTTTATTTTAGGTTACAAAAGTACAAAATATGATATAGATATGATATTTTTATTGCTATAATAAATAAATGATTGTGTGCCAGTTGCCAGTGGCCATTGGATTTTTTCGAGGAATTTAAACAGCGTCAAAATCCACCTTCAAATTGCATTGCATTGTTGATTGTGGATGGGGAATTCCGTCCGTCTCTTATCCTCAAGACTCAAAACTTTTAGCTTTTAGCTTACGATAAAGTTTGTGAATGGACGAGAGACGAAAGACGAGAGCTCTTATTGTTATTGTTATGCATGCTCAAGTTGGAGTTGGGTGGTGTACAAGTTGAAAGTAAAAGACATTTAACAGCTTACATACATACATACATGTATCTTATAGCTTACAGCTTACAGTCCATATTAAAGATGCATGCATAACAGAATATATGCATATAGATTCAATATTCAAATGCACTCTGCTCTCCTCCTCCCCCATTCTTACCTGTTCTCTTGTGTTGTGTTATGTTGTTGTTAGATCACCTTACCCATTACATTTAAGATTTCCATTACACTGTAAATTTTACATTACACACAAGGCCTATGCACCTTTGTTACGTATGTAGAGCCAACTACTGCTACTACTACGGCTATTACCTGTACATTATTAACTACTGCGTGATTTCCATGAGAATTTTTCAACACAGAGAGTGAATTGGAAATCCCTTTCGTCGTCAACTATTCTATTCTCTCTTTCCTCGTTCTATTCTCTCTCTACTATCTCTACTGTGAGACTCGACTGACTGACTGACCCTCAAACTCAACCATAAGAATAATATTTTATTGTTGAAACCTTTGGGTTTTTTTCTCTCTCGCTTCGTCTTTTTCTAGTTTTCCTTCGGCATCAGACACAACAGTGTACAGTGTAGTGTTGTAGCACATTCAAATGTGCCGGATTCAAATATTTTCGGTGTTGTGATTTATTTGCAATTTGCACACTCTTCAGTATATATTTAGATTAAAATATCAGTATTCTCCTCAGTCTCAATTTGAATTCCAGTAGCAGTCAGTGCAGTGTTAAACCTTTAACTAACCTTTGCAAGTGCAAAAATTTACAGTGTAATAAATTGTAAGTCAACTCTTCAAATTTCAAATAAACAATAAAAGTATCAAAATATTTACGTGTTTCAAGTTCAAAGTCCAAAAAGAAAAAGAAAACATAAGAACATACAGAAATAGTTTTTGTTTGTGCTTTTGTGAAAATTGCAATAAAAGATTAATTTTGTTCATTTTTATTATATTTTTAGTGGAAAATGGTGGAGCTACGGGGATTTCTCATTTTAGTTGTAAGCCTTGCCATAGTTCATGGCTTTACGGATCCAGAATTGGAGGAATGTTTTGGCTCTGTTAAAATTGGTGGTGGTGAGCAGAGTGGGAAACAGGATGAGGTGACAATTCCGATCCTCAAGCAAACACAAATACAAGGGAATGAAATGGGCATAAGTGAGAGTGTTGAGAATGGAATTTACAATGATGATGATGACCAAGAGGAAAATGGAAAGTTTGACTTTAGTGTGGAGCTCTTCCACAAATTGTACAGTGAGGTAAGAAACACATTATAATACATACGTGCTAAATATGAATAGATAATAGATATAGAAAATAGAGAATAGACGACGCATATTATTATTATTATTATATTATTATTACACGCTTTCAATTTCACTCTCTCGTGTGAGAAACACGTTGTGCGTTGTCTAGTATCTCTTGCGTCCTGTGTCATGTATTATTCAATGTAAATGCATACATAGATAATATTCTTCATGTAGATATTCTCAATTCTTGCTTCTTTTGTGTTTTGATATAATGAGAAGTTGAAGGAAAAGTTGACATAATAAATGACACATGATAAACGAGAATGATATTGATATTCAAATAAAAGTATCTTTTTATGATGTATTTTATTTATTTACTTATTTATTATTTACTTCTGTTTTAATTTTTAATAGGATGAAGCGACAAATCTCTTCTTCTCCCCACACAGCGTTCACGAGGCTCTCACCTCTGCCTTCTTCGGGGCCAAAGGTGAAACTCTGAGTCAACTTCGTCAAGTTTTGCATCTGAATGGAAGTGAGACCAAGAGTGACGTCTTCCGACGATATGTCACCAGTCGTCGTCGTCTCTTCAACTCAACCATGAACTCTGTTGACTTTAGCAGTGTGACTCGCCTTTATTTTGCTGAGGATGAGCCAATCCGCCCCTGTGTCAAATCCATCCTTGGGGAACAAAATGACAATGGAAATGATGACAGTGGAATGATTGAGTTGATTGACTTTAAAGATGCGGAGAATGCCACGAGGAGGATAAACAAGTGGGTAGAATCTGAGACCAAGGGGAAAATCAAGGATTTAATCCCAGCTGGTGACCTCAGTGAGGAGTCAAGGATTGCTCTGGTCAACTCTGCCTATTTCAAGGGGACTTGGGCCCAGGAATTTGATAAAAGTGCAACCAAAACTGGACTTTTCCACATCACTCCAGATAATATCACACAAACTCCCATGATGTACCTCAAGGGAAATTTCCAACATGGTACGAATTACGAAAACAAAGTTACTTTTAGAAAATTATTCTAAATTCTGAATTCAAAAGACAAAATGAAAAAATGTCCAACAAAATAAAGATAAAAATAATAATGACCTTTTTTCTTTATTTGAAATTTTAGGAGCTAGTGAATTGCTCAGATCTTACATTTTGGACATGCCCTACAAAGGGAACACCCACTCCTTGGTCATCCTCCTCCCACCCTTCCTCCCCGGTGCTCTAAATGAAACCATCAGTCGACTCAACAGTCAAACCCTCCGCTCCTCCATCCAAGATTTGAGGAATAGTAAAAATAGTGAAGTGTCCTTCAATGACGAGGTTGAGATTTACTTTCCACGATTCAAGATTGAACAAACTGTGGACCTCACCAAAGTCCTCACTAGTCTAGGAGCCAGTGACCTCTTTAATCCAGAAGCTGCGGACCTCTCTGAATTTTCTGAGAAGGCTGGACTCTCCTTCAACACTGCCATGCACAAGTCTTTCCTTGAGGTGAATGAAGAGGGAGCTGAGGCTGCAAGTGCCACTTCCTTCATCACAGCCAGAAGAGGAAGACTTCATCCCCTCACCAAATATGTGGTCAATCGACCTTTCATCTTCGCCATTGTTGATAATACAAATAGAAATGACTTGCTATTTATGGGAGTGTTTAAAACACCCAAAACCACTAAGAAATAATATGTATTTTTAGTATTTACCAATATTAATATTATGCATAATAAGTTTCGTTAAATAGACATGCACTGTTATACTTGTTCTGTATTACACCTTTTTATACTTTATACTAGTAATTATATGATCTTCATATAGTTCATTTTTGTGTACATATCATTATTATTATTAGTGTACTTGTTTGTACATGTATTATATGTTTTGTATTTCGTATTTCGTATTTGGAATGACTGTTACTATTATTATGTACTTTGATCTTTGATATGAAAGAATGAAAAGGAAGGAAGAATGAATGTAAATTTTTTTCTAAAGCTCAGAGTCGTTGCACTGTTTATTATATTTTGTTTTGTTTCCGGTTTCTAGATTATTTACTCGTGACTCATAATGTTAAGTTTTAACAAATGTTTTTGATGAACTTTGACTGATTGTTGTTGAATAGAAAATGAGTGAATAAAAGATTTACCCACACCAAACTTGAAGTACTTACAGAAATTTGTCATTTGTTATATTTTGTAAAACTAAAAGACACGGGATTAATTGGCAGTGTTATCCTATCTCCGTCGGAGGTGCGGTTGAAGATTGGAACAACTATAAATGGCGTTCAGCTTTTTCTCTACATTATAGAACGAAATGTAGGTGGAAGTCAACAAATTCATTTTTACAGACCAATTTGAGCTTGATCCAAAGCTTCAAAGAATAATAAATAATAAATAATACCAACAACATTACGAAAAGGATTATCAAACTTAAATACTTTTAGAAAGATATAAGAACACCATATTTTCATTCATTTTTCCTTTGCTGCTCATTTTGAAGAAAATTGATCAATCACCGCTTCTCTCACGCGCCTCGAGTTTCTGTTTCTCCGTTTTCATGAGCTTTAGAATGGTAGCTAAATAACATGCGTCTTGAAGATTGAGGAGCTCACCCTCTTTACATTTTCACGTTGCTTTCTACCTTTGGTGTTTGCTCAATATTCTTCCGTGATTCAAACAACTCTAGTCTCTTGTCGTCTCCACCGTTTTAAGCTTTCAATGGACAATCGTCGCAACATGGGAAGGAAAAAATCATTAACATTGAGCAAATTCATTCTTTGTAGATCGTAGAAAACATGTGGACAGTGGACGTTCTCGTCTTTTCTTGAGTCTTATAGAAACTCCGTCTCATGTGTGAGGTTGCCATGGTGATGTTACATAGTGTAAACGTCTAAAGTCAATCTGTTTTTATTCATACTCTCAGCTCTCAAACAAACGAATTTCCCCATAGCAAACAGCAAACAAAACCAAACGTTCTTCTACAATTCACATGACGAAAAATTCGTGTATTTTGTACCTCGTCTCCTGTGCAAGTTATTTTTACACCAAAAAGCGGATAAAAAAGTAATTATCATTAACAAACTTGCGAACAAGAAAAGGGAACTTTGATAGATTTTGGAATTTGGATTGAAATAAATCCTGGTTCGTCGAGATTGTGAACGGCGGATTTTTGGACGAGAGATGTCCATTCACACAGGTGAATTTAATGTACTGCTGCGAAAAACGGGATTTCTATCACAACCGAAAATGGAGGCAAAACTCATCGCCCGACACCCTCAAAGATTTCTGGAGCATTATGCGGATAGGAAAATCGGAGTGTTGAATTCCGAGAATGAATCTCTCGCCCATTTCATCGACAAAGTGAAAGAAGCTGGAAATTATGAGAGGAAAGGACAAGTCCTTTCAAAAACACAAAGGGAGCATAAACATCGCACTTTCCTTTTGAATCTAGCCTCTTCTCCCGGCATCAACTCGGACATTATTAAAGACTTGCCATTTGACCTTTTGAGTGGTAGCGGCAGTAGAAGTCAGAGTCATAGTCGGAGTCGGAGCGGAAGTTACAGAGGAGGAAGTGGCGATGGGACATCAAACTCAAGTTTTGATTCACCTTCTGAAACTGAATCCATAATTGACTATGAAGCCATTGTTGAAAACTATTTGACCGAAATCAAAATGGCGGATAAACAGGACATTGAAGAATGGATCGCCTCGTGAGTAGAATTATTATTTTAAAAATAGAAAATTGAAAATATTTAGAAAATGTACTTTATTTTTAATTCTTCATTGTTTTAAATTTGTAAAGAAATCAGGGCATCCGAGATTTAAAACTTCCTTATGGACTCCCCTCAAATCTAAGAATTCCTCTTGACCCCTCAAATCCAGGAATCGAAGCAGATTCCACTCTCTCTAATTTCATTGAGACGGCCAATGACGAATTCCTCTTGTTGGATGGTGCATATCACACGAAAATGGAAGAACTCTGCATAAAAATCAATCAGAATCATATCAAACTCGTAGAAAATCCTCGTTGGACAATCGCTGAATCCGCTCTTCTCTTCTATGTAATCACAGCTCTTGAAGAATCACCCTCGCCCACATCAGCCGCCCTCCAAAATGAACTTACTAGAAGATTATTTCCAGGCAAAACTCGAGAAGAAATCATTTCTCAAAAATACCTACTCAAATCCAAAAGGATGCTAGAGGAAAAAAGGGCAAATATTGTGAGAGACTGGTTGAGAGACAAAGCGGAACTGCAGGAGAAAATGAACAAGGGTTGGGAGGCACTTCATCGGGAAAGGGTCAAAAAACTAGAATTTTCACTCAGACTCAAGAAGCAAAAGGAGATTTGTACGGAATGGTCCTCTCTTTTGAAAAAATTGAGACAGGCCAAGAGTGAAAATATCGCAAAAATTCATATCATGGCTGAACCCTTTATAAGGAGAAAAGAGGGCGAAGAGCACACGAGAAAAGTCAAGGAGAAGGAGAGAAGAGAAAGTAACAAAAGCGCAGCTCAAAAATATCGTGAAAAGAAAATTGAACAACAAAATTCGGAACGGAGGAAAAAGGAAACAGTTCAAAAACTTGTGGAACAAATCAGACAAACTCAGATTGAAATGCACAAGCACCGAGTTTATTTCAGACAAAATCAATGTGATCAAAAAATTCAGGAGAGGAAGCAGATGGAAATGGAGGTAGAAAGAGAACGGGAAAGGATAAAAGCTCTACTAGAGAAAACAAAAGAGAAAGTTGAAATTGAATATGATCCCATGAACATTTTAGCAGAGACACATGTAAACATAAAATATACTTTTCAAGTTTCAAATGTTTTTGTCTTCTATTCTCTTTCCTCGTTTTTTATGTAAATTACACTTGACTTGATTTATTTTATTTTTCTTGTGAATTTTAAATTTTATAGTCCACACTTGTTCGTCGTCATGAGACTATGAAAAAGAGAAGAGATGAGGATGGAGAAGAAGACATGGTCAAATTTTTCAGAGAACAATATTCATTCACAGCTGACACGTTATGGGCTGATCGAAGGGTCAAATTAGAGGCAAAATTGAGGGAAGCGGGTCTCATGTCCAGTTCATATGCTCGACAAGTTTTACAAGCCATGCAGCCAAAAGAAAAACCTCACTTAACAACTCAAATCAAATTTGATCAAAATGACTGAGCTATAGTGTTGAATACTGACTTACTTTTGATATTATATAAAATTAAGATTTATACTTGTATCAAGTATTTTTGATATTTTTTGTACATTTTTTATATCAAAAAAAGATGCACCAAATGTAGAAAAGTGGTTACCAACCACTAATACAAAATACAATAAACTGCAATTCTGGACCTAGCAAATTACACCTAAGGTTTTTAAGAATCATACGCCCAATAAGCAAAAAACAACGACTCCAGTTTTTTTTATTGTCATTTTTTAATTATGATTATAGCAAAAATACAAGTTTTTGAGTTATAAGTTATAATTATGCCCCATGCAAAATATGACTGAAAAATATAGCATGAAACTTATCGAAAAACGCTAAGACCAGCATGTTTTGTGTGAGTTTTGATTGTTAGTAAAATTTATTTTTTTCATGTACTTACACATAAATCTGCTTTTTATTTGTTCCTTTTTATTTACTTCTACATGTACAAAAGGAATTTTAACTTTTAAACAACTTTGAATATTATGGACTATGTTCAATAAATGAAATGTGGACTCATCTGGTGATTATACTTTATTTTCATTTGGGGCTTTATTCAATATTTGCATGAACACTTTCTCATTTTTACTTGTGAAGTACATTTTATGCATAATTTCTAAAATTGAGAGACACAAAATTCATCAAAAACCATTACAAAAAAGGTAAAAACAAATAAAATAAAAATATCCACATTTTAAGGTTTGTCACGTTTTGAAGCTCCTAGTGGTCGTATTTTGGACACCCCAAGACTTTTTTCCACTAATTTGGGGTCGCTTG